>JAODUK010070739.1:5733-16498 GCA_027564635.1 Typhlichthys eigenmanni
GGAACAGCTTAGAGGTGAAGAGGAGATCAGAAGAATTATAAGTAGAGGAGGTGAAGAGGGAAGACGGGGAAAAGAGTCAATTGTGGCTATTCTGTGAAATACCCATAATTTAGCACGTCCACATGCCATGTGAACAATTTCATGGAAATTGGATCAGCGCTCTGGGAGGAATGGTAAGAAAAAAAAAAGAAAAAAAAAAAATTGGTTTTGCATAAAACTGGTGGAAAAACGATGTTGGAAATGAAAACAAGTATGTTGAATGGATTTCTCATGGAGTCAAGATTGAGCAGCACGCAAATAGCCAAAAAGCACAACTTATTGGCTAAGACCTAGTTGCTGTTTATAGTAACCATCTGCCTGATCAATATCACTATGGCTCAGTTTCTCAAACATGGATTAGTGGCATAGTACTAGACTGACTTTTTTCAGTGGAGATCTTTGAAATGTTCTTTTTGTCTTGGCCTAGGCATAAAAATTAATATCTGGGATAATGCCTTTATATGTTTTGACAGACGGCTGCTGAATAGTCATCAAAATCGGTAGCAAATGATCCACACAGAATAACAACCCAAATATCCTAAACTAAGTCAGTCTACCAAACACACATACGGTTCATTTGGTGGTTAGTTGGATTAGAACAAACTGGACTCTGGCTCAATATTTTGAGATTTTAGTCCAAATAGTGCTTACCTTCTGATAAGCCTGTTCAGGGAAACATTGCATCTCCTGCGAAGGACGTGCACACACACACGCACACACAGCTGCAGAAACAGAAATAATCCTGCCTGACAGCAAATTATAATCAGTCTGAAGATCAGTGGTCCTACAGTGGCAACCATTCATATTAATGAAGAGTCAATACTTCAACACCAGGGAGGAAGGCCTCCAGACCTATTCACCGCTAACAACAACCTGTTCTGCTCATTTAGAATCCCTCCCAACTGTCCTTCATCTACTTGACTCTCTTGCATTTACAATCTCCCCATCCAATATCCTCTCTCTCTCTCTCTCTCTCTCTCTCTCTCTCTCTCTCTCTCTCTCTCTCTCTCTCTCACACACACACACACACACTTCCAAAATAGTTATATGCTCTCCATGACCTTTTTGAATCAATACTTGTTAACATAGTTTTACCCTGGAGCAGATTCAGAGCATGCATGCACACACATGCACACGTGTACACAGTTCCTCACTGCAGGAGCTGATTAGTTATATTAGCGTCAAGGCCGTGCGCTAAATTCAGAGAGCCAGCGACGTGATTGGTCAATACCCAGTTGCCCAGTGTGCTAAATGGCTAGCCCGTCAAGCTCTTCCAATTATGGAAGTGAGAGATGCCAAGATTGGTACAAGGACAACGTATGAGTGTGTGTGTGTGTGTGTGTGTGTGCGCGTGCGTGCGTGTGTGAGGGAGGATGAGGGTGTGCATGTCTGCAGTTCACCTGTATGCGTGTGCGTGTGCGTGTGCGCGTGTGTGTGTGCGTGCTCCCTGCTCTATTCAGCTCATTTCTGGCCTGCCAATAAATCCATAGTTTAACAGAGGCCCTGATATTTAATATCCTCGCCCTGGAAGAAAGCCCTTCACATTGTGCTGCTGTCAGAGTCACACAACGGCCTCCTTGACATCAGGCCAGCTCTTTTAATAGAAGCCTGACCTGCCAGATGAATAGAAAATAGCTGGCTATCGTATTTGAATAAAGCGGTATTGGCATGTAACAGTGTCAGCCAAGCGTGCAAGCTGATATATGAAACCACCACACATCGCAAAAAAAAAAAAAATGCATTGTCTAAAGAACCATTTAGAAGGATTTTTCTGGCTTTATGGAGACTTAAATGGTGAGATTGTCAGCTAGATGAAAGCATATACAATCATGTTAATAAAAAAAGTTACTATCAATAAAGTAATCGACAATTATTTATAACGCAGATTGAGACCTAATATAATGATGCCACTGTATATAAAGTGTCTAAGGAGAGCAGGGATCAAAAGACCAACATGTTCATCTTAACTGGTCCTCTCTTTTTGTCTTATCTACCATCTTCTCAAATGATACCCCCATTCTCATTTATCTACTCTTAGTTTCGCTTAAGATGCAACCTTACAATCTTCTCACATCTGGCAGTCTACATAATACCTAGCATTTACAGGCCAGCCACTGCTTCTTTTTGACATTGTTCCAGCAATCAGAAATTGACATGCATGTCCAGGAGTACTAGTTTCCGCTGGGAATAGCATATTGTTACCCCCTGTGCTACAGATGGGACCTGAGCTGTAAAGGGCCGTTCTAAGTAGTAATCAGTGCTCAAGTGATCTGTCGCTGAAAAAAGGCGGCAGCATTCCATAATAATACATAATGACATATGGCCACTTTTAAGATGCATATGAGACAAAAACACTGTTCTCTCATCTGCCTTTGTCAAGTTTCTTTTGTCCTTTTTTCTACGTATTTACCATTCCATTTTGTTATCCATTCTGCACATTTGACACTTGTAAAAGTGAAAGCCCATTGCTCACACTGCGTTGTTCCAAATCCATATAATTTCAGTGATAGTTTTAGCTAAATGACTGTAAATTACTTAAGGGCAGGGTTAGTCATTCTCAAGAACGCTTGCTTTGATTTAAAATCAAAACAATATCACTCTGCGGTGCCACTACACTCATGGAAACGCACTGTGAAGCAAAGCGTAGTACTACGGCTTAATTGATGTGAGCGGTGTTTGCCACTTTGTTTATGTTGCTATTTACGGAGCCAAGTATCAGATTATTTTTTAAACACGCACAGAGAACAGTGAGCTAGCAAAATGCGAAAAAGTGTATTAGGTTACATTTATCTTGCAAAAGCTGACTATACCTACAGTATGTAAAGTTTAAATGCACAGTGACACACTGGGCCCTATCTTACAACCGGCGCAATGCAGCGCAAAGCAGGAACGCAAGCGTCTTTGCTAGTTTCAGACCGACGCAGTTGTCATTTTCCCGTCCAGCGCCCACATTGTTTCAATAGCAAATGCACTTTTGCCCATTTGAGCGCCCGTGGGTGTGTTGGTCTAAACATTGCTATCTTGAGGTAGCGGAGTGATTGTACGATTGCCTAGCAAAAACCTGGTCTAAAGTCAGCCAATCAAAAAGTCAGTAAAGTTCAATGGCAGGTGGACACTATATGCTACACGTACTGGGACGTGCAGGAGCGCACAAATATCCTAAGGATTATGAAATAATACATATAGTACAATGTGATAGCATTATTGTGTAACCTACATCAACATAGTTTAGGGATCTTAGTATTGCATAAATGGTCTGCTTTCACAAACCCACCAGTATAAAAGGAATCTGCCAACGATTCAAGCACGTCAGGAACTTTAAAGGGAATGGGAGATGACACTCAGGTTGGTTTATCGTATGTTACGCCCAAAACACACCCATGAATAATGAAGAGAGGAAGTTCAACCCTTTTGAACCATTTACCATTTGAACCGTTGATCTGCCGCTAAAATAGCAAAAATGGATTTGAACACGCTATCTATGCAATTTGGGTCCTGCGCTTTAGACAGTGCGCTTAGATCGTTAAAATAGTGCCCACAATCTTGAATGACTGAACAATACTAACACAATTTCAGCACAACATACAACTACCCTGTACACAGTTTACATACATTTTACAATTGACATTTTATTATCATATCTGATGTTTCAGCCTTACTGCTATGCGTCCTGATTGATAAACATAAGTGGTTAAGGTTTTCTATTGTAATGTGCTCATTCATCGTGTCAACTTATCTTACAATTATACAAGTAGACATAACACACTGACATCCATATACAAAGTATCTCAGTGTGACACAGAGTGTCATGTGTAGTATGCATGTGCATAATAAACGCACGACCACATCCACACACCATTTGTGCACTGACTGCATACGTCACTGCAGGTGTGTGTGGTTGCGAGTGTGCGCGTGCGTCGACAAGATAAGCTCACCACTGTGGCAGCTGTCAGTGCGCGGGAGCAGAGATAAACAGCATTGGGTTGCAGCAGCAACAAAACAGGCTGGTAATGTCACTGAGTGACATGAACCCAGTCAAAGGTTAAAGCGTGCAGGCACAAGGATACAGGAGATGCTTTATTCGCAGCACTGTGGGAGCTGTCATGGAATACCAGGGAACACTGAGCCCTATTCCACTTCCTTTCTTCTGAAGCAGCCTTACTGTATATATAGCACAAATATCAGCAGCGCTACATTTGATAGTACTGTAAGTGGTGTGCAAAAGAATAGACCAGCCACACAAATAGAATATCCTAAGAATAGCTTTTAAGCACACACGCAAACATGCACACACACACACACACACACACACACAAACACGCACACACGCACACCACAACAAATGTGCATGCTATTGAAATGGTATCTTTCCTCTTGTGGCCCCTTTCAATAAAGCACAGCGATATGAAATCCAATAAATATTGTACAATAGAAGGACATCCACAGTAGCTATCCTAGAAAACAGAAACAAGGAAATAAATGGACAACAGAACTGTCTGTCTAATCAGTCAGTTTGCACGTGTGAGAAAAGACAAAAGGAACTTCAAATAATTGCCTAGAAGATGAGCCAACATTACAATGGATTTCCAAGGCTCTTTCACCTTAGGTTGGGTTTATGCCAAACATGTAATGTCTGCAGAACGGATATTACAGTATGTGTGTAGTGTCAGCTGGCTGTTTACACTGGGTGCCCACCCCAAGATCCTGTTTAAGCCATGCTGTCTGCCGTCCTCGACATGGCCAAAGGTTTAATTACATTTCAATGTTAAATAAATAAGTCATTTTACTTACAACACACACAATAGCCTCAAGAGTTAGTCGGCTTCGATTGGATACAATTAACATTTGTTGAATACTTTTATTCAACGTGACTTGTGAGTACAGTAATATAGCAGTGTGCATTGTTCTCAAGGTGCTAGGACCCATGCCCTTCCAGGTGAGAGTGAAACATCATTAGCATGAGCAACGTACATGCTAATGAAGATGCATATGCTTATAAGTAGCATTTTCTAGGAAGGTATTATTGGTGCAAAACATCGGGGGCCTCATTTATAAAACTATACGTAGAATTAACTTGAAAATGTTGCATACGAACTAAACAAATTATATAAAAAAATGTATGCCCCACCCCATTCCCAGCAACAAGAGATTTATTATACTACAGCGTTTTATTTGCTCAATAACGTTTGGCGATCTGAAATGAAAACAGCTTATTGTTTTACACATTGTTAGCTGTCTATTGTACATGCATATCATCATTGTTTGCCTTAGTAAATATATCTCATGCCTGCTATGCCGTTTCTAATGATAGGTAGGCTATATTTAGAATTCATATTTTAGGTCTTGCGACATCCATGTTGTTGGCTTTATAGGAGATTTCAATCTATTTATCAAAGCATTTCTCGAGATTCATCTTTCCGCCATCAGAGTCGCAGTTTCCCATTTCTTCAGTGTTTGTGCATACGCGTGGGTCACATGCGTGGAGGACTGCACATTCTCACGTCAAGTTCGTTTTTTAAATAATTCCCAAACCTTGCATAGAAACTGGTGTACGCAATCTTATGTGTTTACACAACATTAATAAATGAGGGCCCTGAGCATCTGTGACAGTGAGTTTGTTGATGAACGAGTGCGGCCATCTTGGAATTTCAGGGACAGTCAAACACTTGAAGATTTGTGAAATACGTCCGTTTTTACAAATTTTGGATAGGTTAAACGGTCTATTCGTTACATTAATTTAAAGAAAGAAATGTCATTGTATCCTTCCCGCGACAGCCATTTAATTGACAACAAAGATTGGTTTTCCATATCAGCCATTACAAAGGAAAATCCGACTACTACCAATCTCGTATTTTGAGTGTAAATCGGCCGATTCCGATCTGCTTCCGATCTATCGGTGCATCCCTAGTAGTCACTCATATGTATCAGTACATTTCACAGAGATAAATGCTTTAGTTGTTGCAAACTCCTAAAAGAACACTACAACAGTTGCACCTTTTTAAATTATCCATTGCAGGTGGACAAATCTACAAGTCACAAATTTAGGAACTAATCATTTGTGATCGCAAAAACAGCATTTGAGACTTGTAGCGGCAGATTCAAGCAGTTGTAGTTGTTGATATTTGTTAGTGCCAGAAAAGTATTAAAAACTTTTTTTAATATGGATATGTGAATGTATTTTGCAACATAGCTATCACAGTAACTTTAGCATAAATATGAGTGTGTACGTTTCTGTGTGATGTGTAATAAACAGTATAACAAAGTGTAACTTCTGTGTTGTGTTGGTGGGAGAGAAAAAAAAAAATACAAATTCAAAAAAAGTATATGGATGTGTAAATGCACCGTCTGTAAAAATGTGAGCATATGATTTTCTGAATTGTAGATTAAGATGTGTGCCTCTGCAATGGAGAATGCATTGTTGTGTTAAAGGAGTTTACAACTCTTAAGGCAATTATCTATTTGTCTTAAAATGTACTGACAGTACTGTACATGTGTGACTATTTTCTACAACTACACATTCACTGTCACATGTGCTCAGATATGCACCAATAATACCTTCACAATTCTCATGAAAGCAGTGATCAGATCAGTAAAGCATGCAGCATAAAGTATTTATACGCCCGCATCTGCCAACAGACAATGACAGGAAACAGATTCAACTTAACTAGAATCTACGTCACGAGTGTAACCCCGGTGTTTAGGCGTTGCAGAATTTAAGAAAACGAATGTAAAGACAATAGAGAAAGCTGTAGTGTCACAAGGTTTTTAAAAGTAACATGCATAATTTCTCAAAACTATACACACACACAAGTGTTGAAATCATGTCCTTTGAAGAGAATGTGCAGTGTGTGTGTGTGTGACTGTTGTGTGTTCCGAGTGAATGTGATGTCCATGGTGATTAATTGCACCCATCCTGAGGTAGTATTTTGAGCCATCATTCACACACTGCTGAAGCGTCATAACCTAGCACTGAACGGAATCTATCAACAGACACACATCACCCATACACATGCATAAGATGGATCATGATATTGTCTGGGATATTAATCATCATATGTCAATGTCAAGCTACAATACTACGCCTTGTCTGCCGCAACACACACCAGGCACAGCAAACGTGGGTCAGGTCTTTAGGCTCGGACAAGCCTGCACGATGGCAAGCATCCACCCTTGTTTTTAATTACCAACACACCAATCACGCCATACGTTACAGTACATTATAGTGTATGTGGCTGCATGGGGGCCCTCTACTGGCTAAAGGCAGTATAATCGTTTTTAATGTTGTTCTACTGGGGCACCACAGTGTTACGGTATTGCGTTGAGCTGACCACAAAGAAACAAAACAGAGATATAATAAACTCAGAGTTTATTGGACTCACATGCGGTCAACAACAGAAGGTCCACACAAACAATACAAAAAAAAAAAAAAAACACTAGCTACAAAGAACAAGTAAAAGTACCTGTGCTGATAAGTGCCTTCATTTTGCCCAACCCTAAAGCTGTTTGAAGAAAGTCAGCCACAAAAAAAATAACAATAATAATAATAATAATATAATAATAATAACAAATATATATATATATAAACCGTATAAACTGTATAATGTGAGCACAATTATTATAAATGTCTATAAATCTCTTGTTAATATCCTGAAATGTGAGGTACATCAACATTATGATATATATGCTGTGTTAAATTAAGAGCTGACTAGTTGTTTCAGGGTGTAATAAATCTTTCAGTGATGGATATATTGTGTCAGAGGTGATTTGTAATTAAGTAGAATGGAATTGTGGTCCTTATCCTTCATAGTAACTGGAGCAATGTACGAGTCAGAGCTGACTTGATTCATTATTCATGCTTACATAAAATTAATGATGAAATTAGTTTGTAACCTTTGTTTTTATAATCTATTGTTTTTTCACACCATGGCATTGTGTTGCCAAGTAAACTAATGAGCTTTTATGTTGTAGGCTTCAGTACAGTACAGTAATATAATTGAATAAAATCTCTACATTTAAAACTAACATATACATGTCATATCTCACTACTCTCTACTGTAATAACAGATTGATGTAAATTATATATATAGTATAGTCACAGTTAACAGGTTAACAACTCTCTTGGATTTATAGATTTATTTCTGGATTTTATGACATGATTCAATGATTCAGTGATGATTACATTTTAATTTGATTTTATAACCTGATGTACCATCAAATTTGGTAACCTGGGGCAAATGTTCGTGGTGACCACGTTTGATTTGAACTTTAACAGTTGTCATTTTTTGTGTAAACATTCCAAAATAATTACATTTAAACTATAACCCTTTGTCCAGCATCGGTGTGTGTTCGTCGAGAACTTCCTCCTTTTTTTACCTTGTGTTCTCAAACGTTTGCGGCGAACTCAAAGCACATGGAAACTGCTATAATACTTTATTCTACTGTACAGTATACTGTACATCGTTTGCCATTGAAACAAACCATTGCCTGGTTTCTGCTAGTAAATCCTCAAACTGGTGACAGTGGAGATCACTCTTGACTTTCTCCTCTGTGGACCATAATGAGTCACACCTGCAGTGTCAGGATATTGTTTTTACAAATCTACATCCAGACCATCTCCATCTGTAGCCCAACATCACTGATCTACCGAGGACACAGACTGCTTAGAAAAGCAGACCACCTTTTGACTCACTACCTAATTGGACAGGGGCCGGGGAGACTTGTGTTATATTCAGATGATCTGACGTGTTTATGTGTGAGTGAAAGAGATAGACACACAGTTCAATGGAAGTAAACTCCCAAATCGGGTGATGTCACCATTTTTTATTTCAACCGCGCACACACACGGTACACTATCTATTGTCTTACGCTGTATTTATATTCTTCATAAGCATCTATCTCCTCCACTGAAACATTCTCAGTTACCACATGCCTCAGGGTTATGCCATATTCTCTTCATGAAATATTACATTTTACAGTCGGTGCCAGTTGAATATGTAATGCTAACTAGTGTGAAGAAGTTGACTCATACAGTGATTACTGCATAACCGGATGCATAGGATTAACCATGTATATCCTGATATAGCTAAAGCTCATGTTGATTTTCCATAGAGAGCTTCCAAACTGAAACAATGCAGAGCAAAACCATGGATGGTATCACAAGGCTAATCTTAATACCCACAAGGTCACACACAGGTGAGATTGAGATGAGGATCTTCCTAGTGATAAAACTAATTCATCCCTCTAGCAAAAGGCTACAATCCTCCAGACTGAAACCCTTCCATTGGATTGGCTCTTACTGTACTTTCTAGAAACCCTGATAAGATTGTGAAGTGCAGTTTGTGTCTGTTTTTTATTTAATCTATGTGTGTATGTCTACAGTATGTGTGGATGTGAGTATATATATTTGTCCCCACTGTAGGATTAAACTGAGATGGTATCATTTCAATAGCAGGTGAGATGGCTATTCAAAAGTATGGAGTGTGGTCCGTTTCTATTCTGCTGCAGAGTCTCCATTTAAAAGGCTATACTGTATGACCTTTTATGCCTAACAGAGATGTCTATGCAGTGTGAAAACATGAAAAAAAGGTCAAAAGAAGTTGATTTCTCAAACACAGACAATAGCACACTTGAACTCAATATGGTTTAAGTGGAATTGCGACTTTATAAAAAGCAAACCACGAGTCACGACCAACTCCAGTTGGGAACACTTTGATTTATAATTTGGGATTATATTGCAGTTCGACGGCAGACCAGGGGTCATCTTTGACTTCCTCCCACATAAAGACAGAGGACTGGTACTCCCATACACTCCCTTGGATTTATTACGAGGGATTTACATTTTATTTCATGACTTTTACGACCAGTGCGGTAAGGAGCCCCTCCTCTCATCTGGTGTTGCTCAGTGAACCTTGTGGTTTACTGCAGTCACTTAGACCAAGGCCTTCTACTTTACCAGCACATTTCACATGCTAGTTAAACGTCTGGGAAATTACAGAGGACGGCACTTGGATGTGTTCATGTGTGTGAGTTGTGGGAGAGTGTAAGGAAGTCCCCTGTGTGTGTGTGTGGCGTGGTGTGGTGTCATTCAGAACAGAATGAGTTGCGTTAAAATTGACTAAAATCCTTGTGTAGCTTTATAATAGCTTCCTTGACCTCAGTGACTCCAGTTAATTAAGGAGTTCAAGGGAAAGTTCAGACTATTGGAGAATACAACATTCTGGGATAATCTGAAATAGGACACTTGTCTGGCAACATAAGGCCAGGGTTGCATTTCAAATTAAATCAGATGGAAGTAATTTTAAGACCCTTATTGTCACACATATAAAGCACACAAACGTCATAGCTGTTGAAGGAGCCTCTATAATAATTATTTATTCATGAAAAAATAAAACAATTTGACCACAGTAAGGGCTCCTGGTCTATGCAGTTAAGTAATAGCGTGACTGTTCTGCCACAAAATAACAGTATTGGATTCTGTGTATGTACAATATATACTCAGACTCACACATGCCATTTCACAAGGACATGGGGCTAAAATACTATAAATAAAAGTAAATAATTATACTACATATTCTTATCAAATAACATCCTGGTAAATATTGTAAAAATTGTGGTCACAATTATGATTATGAGACTACTGATACTGATGGAAGTGAAGGAGTTCAAGTACCTCGGGGTCTTGTTCGCGAGTGAGGGGACATTGGAGCGGGAGATTGGCCGGAGAATC
>JAODUK010070750.1:0-16498 GCA_027564635.1 Typhlichthys eigenmanni
TACTTTGGACAAAGTCATCATGATCACTGATCACACCCCCCCCCCCCTTCTTCCCCCACAAACACATACAGATGTGCTCTGACTTGTTTGCAGTGGTGGGTAAGCATCACTAGCAAAAAGCCACGTTCGCAGAGTGGCCTGGGGCCTGTGAGAACGTGCTGCAGCGCTTGACTGTGTCAGGAAAAACATTTCAATAAGGAAACTTAAAAAAAACAAAAAACGCACAGCTAGACTAGACGAGGTTCTGTCTAGGAAGGTGGGGATTGGATTTGTGTGGGTGGGAACACGGAGAAAGGGAATGCATAACCCCTCCCCTGCCCTTAATGGGAGCATTGGTTATCTAACTGTTATGAAGGGCAGCCCTTCCATGTCTTTCCTGTGCAGCCTTTTGTTTTTTGGCCCTGAACCCTGTTTTGAAGGTTCCCCAGGGAGCGAGTGGTGTGTGTGCTCGCCAAGATGCTTCTGTAAGCGCTCTCCAAAGGTGGAAGGTTGAGGCAAAAGACAAGTAGCCCTTTCTCTGGCCTGAGTTACTTTTGTTTTCTTCCCCACCCCTCCTTTTCGACCCCTCCGTCCCAGTGGAAGCTAAGCTACTCGGCCATTGGAGCAGGACTATGTCACAAAACACGGAGTGCTTTTATGATAAATGAGGTTGTCATAGTAACACGACATTACCCTCTCTCCTCCGGGCGGTTTTGGGGGTGGGGGACACTCCAGGAAAATAAAATACCATTCACTGCTGCCTCTCCAACCCCCCCCCCCCCCCCTTCCCCTTCCTCTTTGAACACTCCTCTGAGAAGTTGCTGTGATATTTTGCCAAGCTGCTTGCATGGTATGAATAGACGTTCATGCTCCTAAAACCTTTTTTAGATTGTGTGTGTGGGGGGGGGCATTTTAAAGCCTTTAATGTTCCGCCGTGTTTTTTTCTTTTTTTTTTCCCCCCTCAAAAGTGCGGGTATGCAATTTTTCTGGGGGAAGTTTGTTTCCCACCATTGTACTCTCTGCTTGCAAGACACTTAAAGGGCTTGCTCTCGCTCTCGAATAGTCTCTGAACCACAGAGAGAGGGGGCGAGCGAGCACAGGATAAGGCAGGGTTCACACACATCGTGCTGGAAACACTCAGGTGGCAGTCAGGCAGCGCTACGGGTGCCTCTCTGGACTGGTGGATTTGTTTCCCCCCTCCTGTGGTTGTGGAGCGTTGTCTTCCAGGCTCTTTGACTCGCAACGCTGGTCACCAGCAGTGCGTTGTAGGGCCATGGGCTGCGTCTTCTCCCTTCCCGAGGACAGGAGAGATGCTGCACACAGGTCAGTAACAGGCCCTCTTGTTGGCTGGGTAATGGAGCTTTTGCCAGAGTGTGATTGACAGGAGATCCGACTAATCAGAAGGCCAAAATAGGTTGCTACGCGCCACACTGTCGGATAAACAAGAATCACTGCGTTCGCCGTGGGAATGTACCGGCTGCAGCAAACGCTCTATTTATTTTTTAATTAAATAATAGGCTACTAGATTTCAATGAGAAACTAAAACTATCAGGTCGCTTATATCCTGCCGTTTTCCGATTTCACCCGTTATTGTTAATGACACAATGCCGGTCGTCTCTGGCGTTATGGTCAGCTCAGAGCCATGTGGGTCAGCTGTGCTGACAGCTGTTCCGCCCATGGCTAACTCGCGTCTGGCGAAAGGCCCATTAGCCATTCAAGATCCCGATGGTCTCGCAAGGCTAATTTGGCAGCCGTTTCAGTTTAGTGGGTTAGCAGCTTCAGGTTGGCTTTGCCACAATACAGTAGTCTGGCAAGCATGCAAATGGTGTGCGTGTGCGTGTGTGTGCGTGTGCATGTGTGTGTGCGTGTGCATGCGTGTGTGCGTTGCCAATCAGCATCATACGGTTAGCTGCTGTGGTTTAGGTGTTCCAAAGGCGGCGACTCCAAAACAACGATAATCAGTTTCATTAGACGAGCAAGGAACCGCACTAAAGGCACTTTTTTGATGGAAAATGTTTTCACTCTTCTCCCGACTTTCCTTCTGCCAGAGTGGATTTAACAACATGCGTTGCTGGTTCACGGGTTCGTCCAATCACATGCCAAGTTTTTTTAGTTTTTTTTCTACTCCTCTCAAAGCGTCTGCCTTTTAAAAAAAATTGTTTAAATGGACGCCTCTTCAGATGTATGTGTCTAACAGACTGTACATCTGGGGTGTCTTGTTATTCATCTTTTTCTTTTCTTAGCTATTACTAAAACACTGCAATAATATGTCTTACCATATATATCTGTGTGTGTGTGGCTTATTTGTAGCCCATTTAAGTGTAGGTTGAAAGGCAGATGTCTGATCAGACTTTTTGATGCTGAATTCGGCGACATTTCCTTTTTATTGTGATAATGAATGTGTCCCATCTATTTAACAGTGTTTGCATTTGTTTGATCTTTATTCTGATCCATAATTTACTTTCCTCTTCTGATGCCACCGTATTAGATGCAGGTCTTTAGATGGAGCATTTTTTTTTTTTTAGGTGTGGGCTAAAGCTTTACTATGAAGCATTCCTTTTTTACTCATGTTGCAAATGTTAGATTTTGAGATGCAGTTATTGGTAATTCATGTGCACAGTTCATACAAGCCAAGCACAAATCTGTAATGTGTTACTGAAATCATGAATAACAACAATTTTGAGCTACATTTAGCCTAAACCCTAAAATACACACAGAATTGTTCAAAACTGGCAGATGTTTCCAAGGAATATGTGTATGCTTTATGAGAGCAGAATTTCTACTTTTTTTACACTAATTTAGATAGTTAAAGGGCGGTTGTCTCTTAGTCACATTGTCACAGCTTTGATTCCTCAACAAGGCCTGCCTACCTGTAAGGGTATTTGAGCAAGATGTGTATTACTTAGTACTTGCTATGCAATTGTCTTTGCTGCAGCCTCCATTGTCAGAAAATAAATGTCTTTTTATGAATGATGTCAAACACGTGACAGACTATAACGTTACTCCTGCATGCGTGACACCTCCAAGGTAGGCCGATTTAACTGTCACCCACCCTCAAAAGACCACTGCACTATTCTTCTATTCAGAGCCACATACAGCTGTCTACCCCAGCTTGTTGTATTTTAATACGTACTTATATGCTTCTAGAGGGGTGTGTTAAGGTGTAAGTCCCCTACTTATCCAACCATTATGTATCCCTGATAGCATGGGATTTATACCTCGAGTGTCTCCTTGAGATGGGTAATCTCCCTCTTCCTGTCCTCTTTGTGCACTTAGACCACCGCCCCGATATCCACTCGCTATTGTTTACTTGGGCGATAAGGAGCACTACTGTATCCTCTTAGGCTCTAGAGACTCTCAATCTTTTGTTCCCCATGTGTTCTTACTTAAGGCCGGAGTCTAAAACCCATTGTTTTTTTTAATTCTTTGGGATAATAATTTGATGTTTATTAATGCATATCTATTATCTTCTTATTCTAGGCCATCTGCAACAAGAGAGACAAGTTTTCTAGAGAAAATGAAGAAAACTGTGAGTAACTATAATGTGGCAGGACAATTGCTTGAAGTGTATTTCAATTTCCTAAAATGCCTAATGTATTTGAAAGGCTTTTTCCAAGATTACTTTTTGTATAAAACTGAACTGTATGTATGCAAATGTATTCATTACCTACCATGTATTACCAAGATTGATTATGTTTCTTTAGAAGTTTAGTGACCTCTGCGGTCAGAAATGAATGTTTATTTGAATTGTAATAAGATAAGAATAAGATTAACCAGCACAGTTCCCATTTCAGGGATAATTGTTATGGTTAACAACAGTATTTTGTGCAGTGCATGTGCAGATTTATGAAGCTGTTTAAAACCAGACTTGCATGGGAAGGTTCTTCAGATTAACTAAATTGAATACGTTTTTCTCTTTTCACTGTCTTGTGAAAGGATTTGCTGTTTGCACGGGGTTGCTAACAATATGCTTTGGTATGGCAGTGTGAAACTCATGTGTCTTCATGTTTTAGGAACCATCCCAGTCAGTCAACCAGTATACTGTCCGGGGATGGGAGGGGGAGTTCAATACTGACAAAGGTTGGAGTTGTTAATCACAGTTTTTTTTACAATCTTTGCTAGGGCAAGAACATCATTGTGTTCTATGGCTCTCAGACGGGCACTGCAGAGGAATTTTCCAACCGGCTGTCCAAAGATGCTCAGCGTTACGGCATGAAGGGAATGGCTGCCGACCCAGAAGAATACGACATGGTAATTTAAATCTTTGCAACAGCACAGAATCTGCACAACCGGAGAGAGAATGGGAAGACTTTTACATAAGCATTCTTCAGCGGCCATTTGGCTAGTATCCAGATGTTTTGTGATGTCATGGAAAAAGTTATCCATGCAGTGTGAGTATTAGCACATGTTTTGTAGATTATTACTTTGCCATGGTTATGCAGTATCTGCAACAAACTTTTATTATTATTATTATTATTATTAACTTTTATTATTATGTTATTTCATTTATTTTTTATTTTTTGGGCACTTTGATTGAATACCCCCAAATTCTCATTCACATCCGTCAATGTATTAGTAATGCTATCAGAAAATAAGCATAATAAAATCCTTAATGCTGAAGATTTTAATTTTACATTTTGCTAAGTGTGCGTGTGAATAGCATATAGACATAATAAAAACTTCTTGGATTTTCTTCCTCTAGTAGAAGCGGAACATTATCTAGCATAAAGATCTGTAAAAAAACATTTTACACACGGTGCCAAACCAAACCGACACAGTTGTCATTGTTCTGTCCAGTATCCACGTTGTTGAAATGACATGCAAAGGATACAAAATGACAATGGGAAATATATTTTGTGTGTAGGCTACTGTACATGAACATGTTTCAGGTATCTTGGTGGAATCTTGCTCTTGTCGTCGATAGTCTGCTCACACGCTTTCACCAACTTGCCGCTATACGTTAATAGCAATCGGCCAAAGTGCAAGAAGTTTTAAAGAAAATTGGAGACGACACTCTTATTTATTTATTGTATGTTATGCTCAAAACATGCCCATGAATAATGAAGAGTGTTAAGTACAACCTTTCTGAACCTCACCGCCTGGCGACTGGCAACTGTTACCTGCTGTTAAACAACACAAAACGCAAAACAAAAGTAGATTTGGACGTGCCCTAGATGTAGTTTGCGCTTTAGACCGTACGCTTGGGACCCTGTGACACAAATGTGACAGTGAAACGGCAGTGTGACAGCAGTTTAATATTTTATTTGTTGTTGCTGTTCAAAATCTGCAGTTTTAAATCACGGTTTGTGGACAAAATTACTTATTTACGGATGTACTACAATCAAATTCATTCATATTTGACACCATCCAAAATGGTTGAACCACACTTAAGCTTTATTGATGTTTTATCTATCATGATTTTATTTTGAATCCCTTCTATATGGATGACCAGGGAGAGCTGGCCAGGCTATCAGAAATTGAAAACTCGCTAGCCATTTTCTGCTTGGCCACATATGGTGAAGGAGACCCCACAGACAACGCCCAAGATCTCTATGACTGGCTGCAGGAGAACGAAAGCGAAGACCTATCTGGACTCAACTTCACTGTGAGTGTTACTAGTTTTAAAGCAACCGAGTTGAGTTGAAATGGTGAGTTGTATAGTAAATGTATCCAAGAGAATTGCAGTGTTAAACATTCACCAAAATGTGAGCAGAAAACACATTGATGTCTATTTAAAAAAAGTGTAATTAGAAAGAAAGGCAAAGCATTGTGTTATTTATCTTATCAGGATTTTCTGTCTGTGTGTGTGTGTGTGTGTGTGTGTGTGTGTGTGTGTGTGTGTGTGTGTGTGGATCTGCTTGATTGACATCCAGTGTGTCATAATATTGTCGCTGTTCCAGACACGAATTACTTCTTTTAACTATAGTCATGTTGTGGTGTATCTAGATAGAATGCCGATTATGAGCAAGGAACATTGGCTACATATTTCTATTTCAGGGCTACAGTGTACTTTTATGGAATGAATATGTTTTACTGTGTTTCAAGGAGCAGACTGAAGGTTGTTGGGTTATCTAACTGTACTGTGCCTGCTGATGCAATTTCTTATTATTTTTGCCGCTAACCTAGTCAAATAAATCCTTATCACAGTGCAGAAGAGTAACTTTGCTACTGACTGAGCAGCAGTTATTGTAATGTACTTACCTGCCTGTAAAATAATGTGCTCTGTGTCAGGTGGTTTAGTTAGATATTTAAATAAAAAATAGTTTGTCATTCAGTCTACTTGTCTTATCATCATACTGTGATTCAGAAAGTTACCATCTATCTTGTTACTGTTTGACGAGCTGAGTAACCATTACAACTGTGTGTAACTACACAAGTCCGCATATGTAATAACCTTTGCATGTAGTTGCTGCAGCCATACATTTCTAAGCCTTTTTTTTCTCTCTCTCTCTCTCTATTTCTGTAGGTATTCGCCTTAGGCAATAAGACCTATGAACATTACAATGCCATGGGCAAGTACATGGACAAACGGCTGGAAGAGCTAGGGGCCAAGCGCATCTTTGACCTAGGCATGGGAGATGATGACGGCAAGTAAGTGTGAACCCTCAGCTCAACATGGGTGCAGGAGCCACACAGAAATGATTCACTTCTGTGCAAGTTATTTCTGTTCAAATCTGGCTTGGCATTTGTAAATGTGTGTTTAAAGGCTTCATAGCATTCTGGCTTTGGACAGACTGTTATCTTAAGCTTCATATTTGGCTAATTATGACCCAACATCATTGGCAATTTGACTGAGTGGGTATGAGATGATTATTATAATCCAGAATTAAAGATTTTCTTGAGTAATTTTGACGAATATTACAGATTTCAAAATGAGTCCAGCTGGTTTATCAGAACACAACAGGGGGAGGGGGGCTGACACAATGACACATGCTTGGATTCGGTTGAAACTTTTAAAAAACAGTTGTAAAATATTTTATTTAAAGAAGCTTTTAGTTACACTGTAGGGTGGTGAGGCCGGTCTGACATGTATTTCTGTTTGTTTATGTGCTATTGTTTGGTTATTTCTTTGTGTAATGTGCTGTCATGTATTTACTATTGCTGTGTATTCCCCTACAGTTGTGAAGCATTTGTGATTTTAATCTGTGAAATGTGCTATATAAATACATTTTACTTACTTACTTACAAGGAAGGGACTTTTTTTAATTGATTACACTGTAAAGTGATTAATGTATTTATCAGCCCTACACTGTTATAAATCAGACTGACTTCATCTTTATAGTCTGGAAGAGGACTTCGTCTCATGGAGGGAGCAGTTTTGGCCTGCAGTCTGCGAGCATTTTGGTGTGGAGGCCTTGGGCGACGATTCAAGGTCATTTGTTTTATTCTGTTCGACATTTATATTTTTATATCGTCTTTGCCAATAGTGTTGCACTAAACTTTGTAAACGACGACTTGGCCAGTCTGCAGACAGCTCGTGCTGTGTCTTTTCAAACATGCGGCTGATCACTGTGTAATCAGTGCATGTTACTGCCCTCTTAATACAATTGTGGTGCCCTGTTTTAAAAAAGCAATGGAATTTTGAAACCGCAGACTCTCAAAGTATTTCTTTTTCTTTTTTTTTTTCTTACATGGCTGCTGCCATTGTTTGTCGTATGTAAGCAAATGCGCTTCCTGTATTACACTTGCTCCTGAGGCAGAGAAACGTCACTGTTTCCCACGCACAATTTTCATACATGCAACTAAATTGGGAATCATTCTTTCTCTCCTTACGCTTCTCCTCCCATGTTTGTGCTCAAAACTCCAACTTTGTCCTCAACCGTTCCATGTAGGAAAATTGCCATTCTGCAAACCTGCAATACATTCAGATTTAGCCGTGCATGGTCTGTTCATGCATACCATGCCACATTTTAGTGCGCACGCTGTGATGAAATTACACTTAAATGTGGGGGGGAGGGGCTCTGCTGTAGGATGTTATTTCACACAAATGAACACATATCGCCTCTAACTGTATTAAGTCTTGTGTGAAATATCCAATGTTTGATTTAGTTGTTAAATGCTCAGTTTGTGATATAACTATTATTCTGTTATTCTGACAGAAAAAATCTCCATATTCACAAACCCTTTTGTTATGCTTTTTAAAATAAGTACCACTTCTTTCAGGGGTCGTGGCTGTAATGGTTTGTAAACTGGGTTGATTAAGTTCTTAATAAGTATTTCTTTGTCACACAGCATCCGTCAGTATGAGCTGAAGGAGTACCCTGACATTAACACGAACAAAGTGTACACAGGAGAGATTGGTCGGATAAAGAGCTTTGAGAGCCAGAAACCGTAAGAAATCCTGTGCTCTCTCATTTCAAAATATTTGTCTTTATGCCACCTAGTGGAGGTCGAAAAGAATTTTGTTACATGCTCTCAATGTTGTACTATACATACTTGATTATTTAAGTGAACACATCTTAATTCGTAAAGCGCTTCTTCTGGTCTCTGTTAACACTAATACATTTCTTCTCATATTAACAGGCCTTATGATTCAAAGAATCCCTTCCTTGCCCCAGTGACCGTCAACCGTAAACTCAATAAAGGCGGCAACAGACACCTTATGCACCTTGAATTAGACATAACGGGCTCCAAGATCAGGTAAGCAAGGGTTATGCGTTGGCCACCGGGGTATTCTTACAGGTACACTCCTCAATCATCCAAATGTGTGTTACTTTTTGTGTAATACATCTTGCTACTCAGTGTTAGTTTGAAGCACAAATGTATGTGGCTTTTGGGAGGAGTAGAGACGAGCGCCAGCTACCGTACTCATGTGACTTTTGGGAGGAGTAGAGACGAGCGCCAGCTAGCTTACTCATGTGGCTCATGCATGCACACGTGTATGCATGCATGCACACGTGTGTATGTATGTGTGAGCCAAAGTATTTGAACATGTGAATAACAGGTCTTTCTTTTTGCCCCCGATTGTATTGTTAGATTGATTGGTTAAACAATATCGTTATGAATGTCTACTCTTGGTGTTAGCCTTGGGTTTTGCTGCATGTTCTAGAAAGGACAAACTATCTTTAAGAACATAGTTCTCTTTGGGAGTTAACAAAGCTGTTTTGAAGATTATAGCGACTTTACAATGGCTTTAGAAGCTATTTGAAAAAAAATACTGAGCAACAGACATTGAAAGAGGACACCGAATGATGATGACAGAAACAGTGTGAGAGCTGTAAAGGAAACTGCCACAACATTAATCTCTGCAAAAGGGATAGTCAAGGTATCTCAATCAACCATTTGAAAAAGAATTAAGGGGCAGCTGTGTAGAGGCTATACCACAAGATTCAAACCACTTATCAGTAGTAAGAATTGGGTCTTATTGGACTGATCCATTTTTCAGCATACCTTTATCGGTTGTCTGTTAAAATAACCTACCCTTTTGTAGTTTACAATGTTGACTTCACAACCACATAACTTTTGAATTTTTAACCTTGATTAATATTCTGCTTTGTGAAATCTGCTTTTGACTAGCATTTTCAAAATATACATCTATTTGTAATTGCAGGTATGAGTCAGGAGATCATGTTGCCGTTTTCCCAATAAATGACTCTGCGTTGGTGAACAAACTCGAACAGATCCTTGGCGTGAACCTTGATACAGTTATCTCTCTCAACAACCTTGATGGTACGACACTCTGTGACATTGAAACGTCCAGCTTAACATGACAAGTTTGTCCTTCAAACCCTCCCACGAAATGTGAACGCCTATCTTTAACTCAAAGTCGGTTAAGATGAAACAATTTGTGTGTGTTAAAGATAGCAGTCACAGATGAAGTGGAACGCCAGATTTATTTATTTAATTCCAGTGGGTCTCTTGTTAGTTCATAAATGATAATATTACAAAATATGGAATAGTCCGTTTGGTCATTTCAAGCTATTTCACTTCACGTTATTTCAATCAGTTATAATGAGCAGTGAACTGCATCAGCTTCTATGCTGCACATTTTACATTACAAACATTTAAACAATTTCTTTTTGTTAGTTTTTTGTTCATAATTACTATTTGCTATAAACGTTGGCTATGGAAAAGGGTAGTCTAAGGACCTGTGTCCACTAAGAGTTTTTAACACAGACTGCATCTATTTGCTATACAAATTTTATCAGTGGATCCTATCAGAACACATCAGTGCAGTTGTTGTTTTTATTTTTTTGCTTCTGCGCTGCCATCGCTTTGAGTTGAAAACAGTCCAAGTTTTGGAAGATCTCTTGTCTGCCCATTGAAAGCTAAGGGTGGGTCATACAATATCAACACTGTCAACAATGGCAGATGAGAAACTAAGCCTGTCAATGATTGACGCAATATCCCAGGTTTTTTTGCTAACCTTTCTAAAGTGAACTAAAGTTATAATAAGAACTTGACATTCGCAATGAAGTAATGTGCTAGAATAGTGATTAAAGCTCTCCGATGAAGAGGTTTGTGGGACACCGGCCCTATAAACAAATATTAAAATATGCAGTGTCGTCCTTGGTTTTTCAGAGGAGTCCAATAAGAAGCACCCATTCCCTTGTCCTACCACGTACCGTACTGCTCTGACGCATTACCTGGACATCACACACCCGCCACGGACCAACGTGCTGTACGAGCTGGCCCAGTATGCCTCCGACCCCAATGACCAGGAGAACATGCGCAAGATGGCTTCGTCATCACCGGAGGGCAAGGTCTGTAGTGTGCCGTGGAAGACTTTATTTCTGATATTTAAGGAATTGTGTACAAGAATGTACAGCAGGTTTGGGGCGGGGGGGGCGGCAGGGTAGTGGGGTTTTGGACTTCAGAGCTGGAAGGTTGTGGGGTCGAGACCCTGAGTTGACCTACCTGTAAGCATCCTTGAGCAAAATGCCTATCCTCCCTACCTGCTCCTTGAATTAACTAATTGCTTCAAGATGCACAGTAGTGAATAGTAATAGTGAATTTTGTGATTATTCAATTCAAAAAAGTTCTGTTTGATCAGTTTTGTTCTTAACTGTCTGTCAGGCCCTGTACCAGAGCTGGGTGTTGGATGACAGTAGAAATATCCTGGCAATCTTGGAGGATCTTCCCTCGTTAAAACCTCCTGTCGACCACCTGTGTGAGCTTCTACCTCGTCTTCAGGCTCGCTACTACTCTATTGCCTCCTCCTCTAAGGTATGTGTAATGTACATCATATGTACAGTATGTCATGTAGGCGCTTATTTTCTTTTACAGTAGACAGCTGACAACATATTGTATTTTGGTATACTTTTATTTCATAGTCTTCTTCCATAAAAATGGAAGCTACATTTTATAATTTAAAGTATCAGCTAAGACATAGATGTGTACGTTTTTGTGCTGCTGTATTGTTTCACATTATGCTAAAATCCCCAGCAGACGGTGCAAAACTGTTTACTGTAACAATTACTGTTATTGTTTTATTGCCAATTTATGAGACCAGATGTTCGTTCATAATTGGCGAAAATGGCAAACTTTTGCGAACATATTCAGTTTTCCGTTTGCTTTAGGTTTGTCGCAAACGTTTGCGATCGTATGAAAACTGTCTGAAGAGGCAGTTTCTCAGTTTAAATCTAATGTTTTTGTCCTGATCAAAGCAAGCGGGTTCGCCACGAGCATTTGCCAATTCTGAACGCACCTCATCGTCAAGCATCTTGCTATGACAACAGATACCCAGTCTCAGGTCTTTGGTTACGGAGGCATTAATTGTCTGAGGATTTTGACTACTCCTTGAGTAGCACCATGCAGTAAATTACGTAAACTCACTATCCGACACCTCAAGGACGCTTTTGGGTTTTAGTGTCTTGCAGAGCAGTGGGTACCAACCTGGGGTCCAAGGGGGGATGGGGGGGGTTCAAGGGGAAAAGGTTGGGAACCATTGTTGTAGAGCATCTGCTCTCTCCATGGGAGATCTAGTTTTGCGTCTCGGGTGGGACGAACTCTGTTACACAAACTTGACCTGTGACGACATTGTTGGTGGCCAATAGTTGTAGACTGAAGACCCCGCCTGTCTTCCCATAGGTCCATCTCAACAACATCCACATCTGCGCTGTAGTAGTCGAGTACGAGACCAAGACCGGCCGCGTCAGCAAGGGCGTGGCAACAAACTGGCTAAAGAACAAGCTGGTGACCGACAACGGCCACAAGTCTACCGTCCCCATGTACATCCGCAAGTCCCAGTTCCGGCTGCCCTTCAAGGCCACCAACCCAGTGCTGATGGTTGGCCCCGGGACGGGCATCGCGCCCTTCATGGGATTCATCCAGGAGAGGGGCTGGCTGAAGGAGCAAGGTAACACTTGTGTGCTTGACTGGTGGTTGTGGGCTTCTAGCAGATATATTGTAAACAGGGAGGGTTCAACCATAGAACTTTATACAAGAGGGTTCAATGGATGGCATTTCTGCATTAGATTTTTGGAGGGGGGGTGGGGACTTTTCACCATTTATGCAGACCAGAACAGCCCAGGACAGCAATTAAATTGTGGGCAGGATGGTCTAGTGGTCTGGATGTTGGGCTCCCAGCCAGAAGGTTGAGGGTTTAAATCCCGGTGTTGGCCTACCTGTAAGCATCCTTGAGCAAGATGCCTAACCACCTACTCCCAACGGATCCCCAATTAACTGTAATCAAAACAAACTATGCAGCAATCCACCACAAATTAAAACACGTTGTGAAGTTATGCGCCTTTGTTGTTGTGAGCAGTGTTTGCCAATTTGTTCCTATTTACGGAGCCAGGGCTTTTTTGAAGTACTGGATCTTTTTATTTCAGCACGCACAGAATGGTTAGATAGCGAAATGCAAGGAGATATTTGGCGAATTTGACAAACAATGTATTAACTTAGCTGCAATAGCTGACTATTAATCCATGTCTTTTTAACCGGCCCATAAATGTTGCATTATACAATTGATGACCGTAGTGCCTGACGTTCCTGGACGAGATTTCTACTGATTAGTCTTAGGATAGGAAATAACAAACCATTATATGTGTGTTTTTGTGCTTCTCCTCCTTAGGGAAGGAGGTGGGAGAGACTGTGTTGTATTACGGCTGCAGGCATAAGAACGAGGACTACCTCTACCAGGACGAGCTGGAGGAGGCAGAGCGCAGTGGTGTTCTGTCTAAGCTCAACGTGGCCTTTTCCAGGGACCAGGAGCATAAGGTAGGGCTTCAGCCCCACACATGCGTGTGCACAATGGCCCACTACTCTTCAGGGATGCTGGGCAAAATAAGCGTATACCACCTGTCACCTTTCTAGCTGGTGTCACAGACGAGTGACACACGTTATTTTGTTTGCCATGTGTGATCTTACAACATGGTTTTCTCTTTAGCATAATGTCGGGGGGCTGGTTCTATTGTTTGAATGTACTTGTTTCATGAATATACTGTTATTGCAGAGCTCTGGATATTCTACAATATTGTTTCTGCTTCCTTTCTCCACTACTAAGGTTTATGTACAGCACATTTTGAGGGAGAACAAGGAGGCAATATGGAGACTTATCCATAAGGAAAACGCCCACATCTACATCTGCGGGTAACTCAGATAATTGAACTAAGATTTTAACTGAATTCAGAAAGCTGTACTTCACTGTGCGTAGCGTTTGAGGGGTGCAATACGAGCTAGCTACGAAAAGAAGGAAAGAGCAAGATTTTGTTAATCAATAAACTACAAATGAATCCTTAAACTACACACCCAACCAAAGTAGCATATCCCGAAACACCGTAAATGGTCAGCCTTCTTGGATTTTAACACGTTATACGTGTTTCAAATCATGACATCCCGTGTTCCCCGGAGCTTTGAGTATTCTCTGTGCAATAGTACCAAAGCTTTGAATCTCAGCATGTTTTATTGGGCCAGCCCCAGTATATGCACAGTTAGTTTGTGATGAGAGGCAAGGTAGATTGGCTGGACCATTCAAGGAAAAGAGGCCCTGATTGGTCAGACGTTTTAGGCGTGATATATATGGCAGGGGGGGCTATCTATCAGAGCGCACATTCTCACTGAGCATTTCACTAACTGAAGGAGGATGTCTGACATTACTTAACAAATTGCATTCAATGTATAGCTCTGAACTCCTACCTACACCTTTCTATATGCAGTTATGATGGTATTCCAATTGGGTGTCTAGATGAAACATGATGGAAAGTGATGTTGGGTAGTGATTATGTAATCAGCGACAGTATAGGCAGGACTGTCTGTACACTGATTTTTAAGTGAAAACATGCCACTTTTGTTAAATTGCTGACCACGGATGAGCTGTAAAGTTCAGGTTTGCATCCTAAGTTGGAAAATGATGATTGATTTGGTGCATAATGTTGTCTCCAGGGATGCGAGGAACATGGCCAAAGATGTTCAGTCAGCCTTCCATGAGGTTGCAGAGGAGCTAGGAGGAATGACACGAGCCCAAGCCACCGACTACATCAAGAAACTTATGACGAAGGGACGGTACTCACAAGATGTATGGAGTTAAAACCTCCATCCAGATCTAACTCAGTACTAGTAGTTATTTGATTTGAATATTGTTTTGTTTCGTTGTTGTCAGGACAATATTCTGTGTGTGTATGTGTGTATATGTGTGGCCGGTAACTAGTTTTCGATCTTCCCCACCCCACAGCCTTATTACTCTGCAACAGATTCTGTTGGTGGTTTTGTTTTAAATGTTTTTCTTTTCAATTAACTTTTCAAACCATGGGTCACACCCCATAGTTAGGCAAGGTGGGCCTATGTTTTTCTGCATCTCAATGAAATCCTATACAGTAGGTTAGTGGGGTTTAGACTGAAGCGTGTTCATCTCTTGGGTTTAATTGGTGGCTTTATATGTTTTTATCTCACAGATGCTTTGCTAAGTCAAAGAAGAGTAATAAGCAGGCAGTAATGCATTTAACCTCATTTCCAATTTTAACCATAAATGCATCTTATGCCACAGTTAATTTTATTATAAATTGCCCCAGGCCATTCAGCTACTTGGAAAGGATGACTCACATGCTAATTTCGATAGAAGTGTAAATTAAGAGTGTGATTATCTATCGACCACATTTAAGCATTTGGGAATGGCATTCGCAGACCTGTTTTTAAGAATTAAAGAATGCTGTAAGAATTCATCAGATGTAGTTCCACCAGCCGCTGCAGGTGATTAGGTAACCTAGTGTAAGAGTTAGATAAATGTGAGGGTTTTATGTACTGTAGCTTACTAGGTTTTCCTACTGTGAGCCTTCACTACGTTTGTATGCCTATGTTTCACTATTGTTCCAAATTTAAAATAACGACATTATGGATAATGTGCGTGGGATCTTTGATTGGCATATTTTCCAGACTAGAAGTCACGCTTCAGTTTTACTTTTATCTTTTTGGTTGTCTGGTTGGCCCTGCAACTTATATTCCAAAGCAATGTAATGTTTATTTTACAGCTTCTTTTTTTTTAAGTAGATGCTGTACCGAAAAATAATGTGACTAGTAGACCGAAGCAACTTCTGTTTTTCCATCTTAATTACACATTTTGGTAAGTGTAACATGACACTCTAGTGCGACTTATAGTCTGGAAAAATATTGTATATTCGAGCAGAGCTGTTTGATTTTGTCTTTCTGTGATGATGGCAAGAAGTATAACAGCATAAAAGGAGAAGGCCATACACCTAATGAACACAACACACTAGACTCCATTTGAAGTTGACCTCTTACAAAGTTAAGCAGCTTCTTTTAAAAAGTGATTTAACCACAATTTTAATCCACCTTTGTGTTTTGACAAGGGCTTTATAAATTGTACCATTGTGGGGAACACATTTGTGATTAAATGAAACTGATTAACTCTGTTGGGAAATTGAAGTGTGGACAAGTGGGAAGACAAATTGTCATTTGCTTTTATTTTCTAGAAGAACACATTTAAACACTTTGATAATGTAGCTATCCTGTAATATTTATAAAATGTGTATATACAGTGGAAATGGTTATTACGCATTTGACAACAGATGTGAATTGACATTGGTTTATACTGTATGAATGATCCTAATATCTAAGACATTAACTGTTTACTGTAATTGCAATTGTAATATGCATCACTCTGTTGAAATAAGATAATATGTTCAAACTGCCAAAACATTTCACATTTGTTCTAATAGCGTACCATCCCATTCCATGTGAACGTGAACCTTATGGAGAGTTCAGAAACTCAGCTTGTGCCTTTGTAACACTGTCTTGGCATTCATGTATGTACAATTTTTATTTGTCCCTCTGAGGGTTTGACAAAAAGAAATGCAAAATGTTGACATTTTATTATAACCTAAGTCTTTTTTTTTTTTTTTTAAATAAATGAATAAAGTCTGAATAACTTTAATAGCTTGTCATTTTTCAAAGATAACATGGTTTAATTTAGGCAAAATGGTTCTATGCAATACCTGGAATAGGCACTACTCCAGGTCGGGAATGAGTCCTTACCCTAAGTGAACGAGTTTAAGTACCTTGGGGTCTTGTTCGCGAGTGAGGGGACTATGGAGCGAGAGATTGGCCGGAGAATCGGAGCAGC
>JAODUK010070761.1:0-16497 GCA_027564635.1 Typhlichthys eigenmanni
GTCCCCCCCCCCCCCCCCCCCCCCCAGTGCCCGTGGACCGCCTGCCCGTCCTCCTGATCGCCAACTCCCAGAACATCCAGGCCACCTCTCTGTCAGGCATCACGGTCCACAGCTTGCTGTCCACCAGCACCAAGCAGACCACGGCCATGGACTTCCTGTACGCCCAGGAGACGGTGTGCTGGATCCACGTGGGCGAGTCGGCCGGCTCCACGCACCTCAAGTGCGCCAAGATCCCCAATCTGAAGAGCTTCATGGAGGAGCGCGTCATCAACATCTCTCTCAGCCTGCACCGTGAGTACAGCGTTGGCTTGTGTTGTAGCTGCTAGCTTGAGACCACTTTGATGCTTCACGCTAACACTGGCTGTGATTGTAGCATTAAACATATATACAACACAATGTATTGTGGAAAAGCAATGACCCTAACCCTTTTCTTTTTGGTTAAAACCAATTTAAATACAAATAAATAAATCGTATGAAATAGATTTGATTGTAGTTTGACTTTTACAATTAGTTTAACAGACCTAATAATTATATTAATATGGTAATCATTTAACCAAACATTTTTTTCTTTCCAATAAAAAATATAATAAATAAAGCAAATCCTCTCTATTGATGTTGCAAACCACTGGCCTTGACATCTTAAACTTTCTAGAACATGTTGGAATGGTTAAACTGAAGTGCTATTTAGTGCAGCACTGCTCTACAGCCTGACTTAAAACATACTGCAGAATGATACTGTAGTTCACCCCTGCATACTTAGCACATGACATCGCTTCAGCAAGATCTGTCTGCAAGTTGTGCATGTGTGTGTGTTTGTGTGTGTGTGTGCGTGCGCGCGCACACCAGTATGTACGTGCTTGTGTGCGTGTGTCTGTGTATTATTATGCAGTATGTGATACTGTTTGTTTACCAACAATTTGTCTGTTGGTTTTTCTGTGGTGGTACACAACATGTGAGCTATTATGGTGATGCATTGTGACCTTCCGAAAGCAGTGAAGTTCTCCATGGCTAAAATTACAACTGCATTATTTTCCATTAGAAAGGACAACTGAAAGATAGACCAGGGATATTAAAGGAAAAATGTGTCTGTGTGTGTGTGCTGTAGGTCGGACATCGCTCTGCCTTCCCTCCTACCACCTAGCACCCATTGATGTGCTCGTATCCCACATTTCTAGTAAATTCCTTGGCTTGCTGATTGTCAGTGAGTCAGAGACAAAATACAGTATTTAGTCACAACATCCACCCAAACACCAGGCCACAAAAATAGATATCCAACCTTCTGTCTATATACGGTATATCATCTGTATTGTAGCCTGCCAACATGCTCTTGAAAATGGTGCATGAAGATGAATAACGCCGCATCTCTTTTTATTGTTTTATTGTTGTTTATATGGCTCATTAATCTTTATTGGCCACGTTTACATGCACTACTAGTATTACATACTATTCCCATTATGTCAATATTCAGAATGTGATAGGTGTCATGTACTGTAAATTGTACTGCATGTTCCGTTTGGATATTCCACATAAACCTTTTCCGGCATATCCCAAGGGTCTTAATCGGAAAGATATTGTTCAGTTTTTAGAGAATGTACACAGCGGATTCGGAATATCTAGTTTCACTGCATTTTGCAATTTTGGGTCTCTTGCCGGTTTACAGTAAGATGTGCAGAAAACATTTCCCATTTTGTTGCAGATACACAAAATAGCACAAGGGGTTCTAACCGTTCAATTTTTTCATATTTTGGAACTTTAAAAAGTACTACAGTTTGAAAAGTAGCAACTTTCCTCTGTAGGGAAAGCACGTTATTTAAAGGGTTGACAAAGACATCATGGGTGTTTTCATACGTAATTCGTACTATGTATTGCTGCATGTAACCTGACATGGTGTGGACATTAGTGAAATAGTGTAATTTTCAGGATTAGGGCAAAAATTTTTGCCACTGGGACATGCCTCAACAAACAAATACAGTACATTGGTCCTTTTTTCATAGGCCCACCTCATGCCCTATTTTCATTTGTTATTGCACGCAAGGCTCACAATAATAATTCAGTTTTTTTTTCCTAAAATTACAGCTTCAAAAAATAAGACATGTTTGCTGTTGATTTTCTGCCCTTCCTGTTTTCTTCATGTGCACTAGAGTGAATTAATTAATAATGAATGATCTGTTTTCTTATACGGTGCATTAACCTAGAGTTGTACAGCACAGTTGCACACGAATGCAATTTCTTTAGCATGCCAAATGAATGCTGTTGTTTATCTCCCTCAACCATTACATAGAGTTCTGTGATCAGTCATTTGGATTCAGAGCAGAGCGTGCAGCCTCTCACTCTGCTGCTGTTACAGAGCAAACAGTATTCCTGGCTGAAACGAAAGCTGAACAACCCCTTAAAGGTGCAACTCCTAAAGTGCCCGTAAAATTCCTGCTCCAGTTCACGGTTTGAGATTGTGCAGAAAACTGTGTTTTAGTGGGAGGGGTCAGTGGCGCAGAAGATGTTGTGTAGGTGGGGGGGACGAAAGTGTGAGGTAAAATGTCTCAGCTTATACACCTGTACAGCTATGCTTTAGTTATTTTGCGTAATTCATTTTTGTTAATACTAAAAATGTAATAATGGGAAAAACCAAATATGACGTCAAAGAGAAATCTGTCCCACTCGGAACTTGAACCCCGCTGCCCCGAGCAAAAGGCAAACACACTACATGGTACTACACCAGACAGTATTATATATAGCACCATAGAGTCCTTGAAGTACTGGAGAGTGGGATTTATGTAATTTATGGCTGCAGCGCAACTGTCTTGACATTGTTATATATGGTCATGACATCTTCTAGACCATACACTAGTCAACATGATCACTGGTCAACAACACATGTCATTTTAATGTATATCTCCCTATACTAATAATAACAAAAGAAGCAAATCGCTTTGAAATTTGCCCGAATGGTAAATGTACAATCATATGTGATGCACAGGGGAATTGTCAAGATATTATGGAAAATGCCGAAATGGTGCACGTTTTAGGCTATGCATGGTTTTACATCCTCAAAGCTTAAGAGAAGGGGTCATATTTTTCCACTTTTCAAGTAAAAAAAACAAGAGGAGATACCATCATAAAGACAGACAAGAAATGTACATCAAAGGGATAGTATCTGATGATCCAAGACGGAAACGAAATTTACTATATGATACAGTAAAGTTTTTTGTGATTATGAGATCCAGACCGATAAACAAATGTCTAAAGCAAGCCAAGATGATGAAAACTATAGGAAGTCATACCTAAACATTATCTTAAAATAAAACAATGTAGGCTGACTTACCCTGTTATGTAAGGATATTGCTGTTCCTGTAGTCTAGCCTACATGTTTGTCATTCCAATGAATTGTCAAGATTGTGCATTGGGTGGAATTATATTGTGAATAAGCTACTGTAGCTCTCAAAAGCATTTTGTAGTTCTTCTTCTCTGATATTTCAGAACTATTATTTGAGAAATGTGCTATCATTTCCTTTGGAATATATCTTACTGTTATCAAACACCATTAGCCTACATGCCAGTTGCAAATAGCTTAGGGGGGTGGGGCGTTGAATATTAGACTATAGTGGACTTGCCAATGCTGGTAGCCTCATGATGGTTGTCAAAGTAGGTAAATAAATGAATGTAACTTCAAATGTTTTAATATTTAAAAAAAAAAAAAATTAATATAGCCGCAAGCGGCGATCATCAGGGTCCAAGCAGAACCGCAGCAGTCATCATCTGTTCTGTCGAAGCGGTTCAGCGTCCTCAACAAGAGAAATAAGAGGTAGATCATACCAATGTTAAATGCAGTGGTATGGACCACACAATGCAAACTTTGTAGAGTAAAATGTTTTTCAGATGCAATAATATCTAAGACTGTCATGGATTTGAAGATAATGGAGTTTTACATTTAGTGGACAGAAATCCTGTTCAACTCCCATATCCTCTTAAGCCAGATGAACCATAGCCTGACCTACCCAGCTCACATTAACTACAAAACAATTAGAGCTAAACATTACATTTTTACAGAAAGTGTGTCAGATTGTTTATTTCTCAATATTTCATCAAATCCAAAATCAAGTGTTATCAAAAGTAAATTTTGTTCTAACCCATGCGGTTGCTGAGATATCAGCAAACATGCAAATATGCTTATTATAGCGCCCCCTTGTGGCCAACATGTTTCAAATTTAAATCATTAAGTTTGGACAAGGAAATCATAAAATATAGGCCTAAGATACATTTTGGGCCACACCTTCAAAGTTGATTTGTGTACAACTTTAAAACGGACCGTCAGATCAAAATTCTTTATACAATGGTCTTTAGATGATTTGTACCAAATTTCGTGAGAATTGGATGAGCGGCCTCTGACTAGTTAATTTTGAATGAACATTTAGTTTTTTCAAAATGCCGGAAGGAATTTCCATACGCAAATGGGCGGGAATGGGCCCATTCGATTCGGGAGCATTTGGGGAATATGGGGAACTAAAACATTTTTTCATAACCCATACGGTTCTGTAGATATAAGCCAAAACGTAAATGTGGTTATTATAGCGCCCCCTAGAGTTGTCTGGATTTTTGGGACATATTTACCGGGAATGGGACATATCAACCAGGTTTGTGCCTGTAGTGTGTATAGTTTGTGCTGCCCATACAGTTTTATGGCAAAATGGAAACAATATTCCTTACATTTCCAATAGGGCTCCAGCAGCTTGGACCCCTAATCATTTTCAAAAGTGGGGGGGGACAATTGTGTTCCCCAGTGTTAAGCAGTAGCATAGTTACTGCCTACTAGTTAAACTACTACTAGTTAAACTACATTTTGCAGTAGCGTGGCGGTAGCGGCGCGGTTTTCTGAATCAAATAACTTTTCAGTAGCGAATCTCTTTTATTGATCAAGTAGTGATGTAGCTACATCTTCCCAAGCATTTCTGAATCTGAAGCTTAAGTCTGGTACAATTGCTAAGAATGAGTACGTGATGCCATCCCATACACAGACCTACATGTGTAGGCCTTCCAATCACTGGGCTGATGCCTGAGACTTTGATGCAGGGGGTTGAGGGGAATAAAGACAAGACTGTTTAGATACAGTGAGAGCAGAGAACACATCTTATTGTTTAATAAACAATTGAACTGAACAAATGTGCCTGTTTATTTGTTTGACTGACACTTTTGAATGTTGGTACAATAAAATGTATTTTAAAAAATTGCTTAAATGTAGTAAACTTTTCTCTTGGGAGTAGCTTCAGTGTAGTGAAGCTTAATTTAACGTAGAGTAACTGGTAGCTCAGTTTACTACATTTTCATTGTAGCTTGCCCAACACTGGTACGAAACTGGGGGATGTATAGATAGTGTGTGAGGTTATGGGGCTCTGTAGAGGAGGTGAATGGGTGCCTCTGTGTAGGAAGGGCATGCTGTCTCTTCAGTTTCAAACCAAAACAATGTTGTTTAAATGTCGATTTGTTTTATAACAGATGGATCATTGTGGACAGGAATTTATGTAATTTTAATAACACACGCTAAATTAGAAACAGAAACTAAAGAATTAATAGATTTAAGCATGACAGCAGCTGAGCTGGGTCTATATTTATGACAGATAATTACATTCTGATATTTGAAATAAATGAGGTTATCAGTTTGTGCAGTGCTAAGTAAACCCCTGTTTTCAAGATTATGTTTGACAGAACCAAAGGAATGTTCAGGAAAATACAACAGCCTTGGGCCAGTATCACCACACATACACACTAGTAACCCAGCGTGTTGTGGTACTCACATGCCCACACAGCCATGCACAACACAGAGACTGTTGTCGGTCACAGTTGTTGACGGACTGGGCCTATATTGCCAAGAAAAGGAAACTATTAAAAGTCTCTCCACATCCTGTGACCATGAATGGATTCTTCCTGTTTTCAGACGTCAAAATGCCATGTGCAAAAAGGTATGGGAGAGATGGAAAAGACCATAGTTTAGTTCACTTTACAAACTTTTTATTTTTATGTGCACATGGCATTCCGGAACAAATTCACACACACACTATTTATTCAACTGAATATTTTCACGGTATACTTGATGAAGTGTTATTGGCATTGTATTTCACAAGATTATCTTGAGTCTGAAGCTTGAGCACAATGGAAACTCAATGGAGATTGAGGAGGAAATAAAAAATTAATAAAACTGCAAAAAGCAAATATTTGTAGTTAATTAAAAATTCCTCCCGAATGTAAGCGTGAAATTGATGCTCTACAGGCACGGAATTCATGAACGCTCAATACCACTTTGTTTACGCAGTGTTAACGTTTACTTTGCCATTTGTCTCCGTGGGTTGTCTGACTCAGTGTGATGTTACACAGGGCGTCCTGCCGGTGGTTTTCGTGTGTGTTGCAGAGCAGGCAGAGTTGGGCTGGTAACAGTCAAACACGGAAGGGTCCTGGCAGGCATGGTTGGCAGGGACAAACATGCAGGAAACGATGCACTTGTGGTTGGAGTGACTCATGACCTTAGTATGCTACAGATGAGCTGTCCAGATGTTCTCTCTCTCTCTCTCTCTCTCTCTCTCTCTCTCTCTCTCTCTCTCTCTCTCTCAAAGACAAGGCAAGCTTCCCCTACTGTCATATTTGTCCTGACTGATCCTAATCAAAAACATCACCAAATGTAAATAAATGATGCAAGTTAAGCTTACTGCGATTAATTATCGCAAGAAAAACAACAGACCGAATGTGTTTTAAGAAATGGCTGTCAATGCAATTTTTCATATATACCTACCAGTATTATGTGATGGTGGAAAACGCTGAAAGGAAGATTGAGAGACAGAGATTTCTTTACAATAAAACCTGGACAATAATTCCAACACATTTGCACATTGCTAGAGCTGATCCAAGGGCAGTCACTAATCCTAGCATGCATGTACTGTGAAAATCTGTTCTCTTGCAAAGAAGGCAGCAGTGTGTTGCTTAGCACAGGCGTTGGCCCTAAATCTCCTTAAGAGGTCATGCGCTGTTAAAAGGCGAGTCAGTTGATGCATATTGGCTAACAGCAGCACATTTCTATAACACATTCTCCCTCCACTTACTCTAACACTGAACTATACAATATTCTGCCAAACAGTCCCCTTTCTTTCACTGGTTTTAGTTTTAGATGAGCAGGCATTCAAATTCTTTCATCTATTTGATGTGGCGTCTGTTCTCATTGTTACTGTCGTGTTTCACAGACAGGCCAAGGGTAAATGTAGAAAGAGAGTGTGGGATTGGACCATAGCTGTTTTACATTAAGCCGTCGAGACATTTACAATTACAACATGTTCAGCGCAACGACACAATGCTGCAGTTTTTAAATTAGCCATTCAATAGAGTTGCCAGGTTGCCAGGGTATAGCTTCTTTCTACCTGATTAGCTGAACAGCAAGGTCTTGCTAAATTTCCAATAAAACCTTTAGCACACAGGTCTACAGTACCAGTTAGGTTTTGCGCTAGTAAATGTTGGCTATACTAAACAGGTGCGTGAATTAAATAGAGCAGGTCGCATAAGAATTCTGAAATTCCAACTGGATATTATAGTGTTAACAACTGTGATGAATGTGCTCCAACTTTGCTGTTCTTAGAGAGAAGCACACATTATGTTGTCAGCAACCAAATAGTTCTGTTATATAAAAAGCATACATACATTACAGTACATATGGCTTGACTCGTTCTCTTCCACTGTAACCTATAAACACCGTACATGTTGATGCAACATAGTAGTACGTTTAAATTTAGGATACTTTCTAATAATAGTATACAGTATAATGTTTGATGTAGCATATTATTACCAGCTGTTTATTGTATAAACTCAGAGAGATGAGAGAAAAACAAAACATAACTTAACAGCCACTATAAAAAGAGAGTGTTCTGTTTTTTCATTCAAGTTGTTTTGTTTTGTTGTTGTTTTACAGAGCTGTTAAAGACAGACAGAACTCCAGCTAATGAAAACAGACTGTTTTCCCACCTCTGGGGAGCAGAAGGAATTGGGGTGGGATGGAGGCGGAACAGGGAGGGAATGGGAGGCAACATAATAGTTTTTGGATTTTCTGTTTACCGGCAGTGGGGACATTTTGACAGGATAGATATTTAGTTTTTCTGAAACATTGCACAATGTTGTTTATCTGCGGGCTTAACGGTCAACTTGCCAACCAGAGGCATAACGTTTAGATATATCACACAGGTATCTTATGAAGAACCCAATACCATTTAAGTTCCGGACAGCGTCTTGCTGTCTATACAATGTGTACTGTAAATAAAACGGGAAAGTAAAGTTTGTGAGACTTACTAATTATTAGGTTTATGTTGTATTGTACACAATAATGACTGCAGCTGTGGATCTGCAATGCTCAGCTGGAAAGCTTCACTCATCAAAGGTTTTGTACAGAGGCAAAACAGACAGGAAGGTAGACAATACCTGATCCTACTGTGACAGACCAGTATGTTCTGACCATAGCATGAGACAAATCATGTGTCATGGCTCTTTGCAGCCTTCTGAGGAGTTTTCCTTGCTGTGTAAACACCATTCAACTGCAGCATGTACAAGTGTTACTATTTAGGAGCTCCTTTGGGGATATGGCCTTTTGATCCATGTTAAACCTCAGAAATGGTGCTGCACAATGGCCATAGAACTGAAGTTAGATCTCTCTCTCTCTCTCTCTCTCTCTCTCTCTCTCTCTCTCTCTCTCTCTCTCTCTCTCTCTCTCTCCATGTCAGTCTTTTGTCTGTTTTTCAGTTTTGGTGAAAATACTTGAATGCCATTTGATTCTCCTCAGAAAATAATAATGTGTCAGTCTTTATAAACTCAGAAAGCTCCTCTGGAATTCCAGTTGGATTTATTGGCGTTGGGCTGGGAAGCTTTCACTGTGTGCACTTTTATTGCACGTTTTAAGCTGTGGAATCTGCTTCGTCATTTCCCCCCAACCCAAGTCTCCTTTCTTGGTTAGAGTGTGAGACACAGAAATCAACATGGTGCCCCATATTGCTGCACCCGCTACACTTGCAGTAGTAAACTCCCTACCCTTTGCAGTGGTTCAGGACAATGGGTGACTGCAGCTGGATGTTGGCATTGGAATTTGAACTTGATGGAGTTTTGTGGGATCTGATCACCGTTGCTGTAGTTGCAGCTGTGAAAATAGTATTGTGGTTTATGTAGGCCCCCCTCTCTCCTCCCTCTCTCTCTCCCTCTCTCTCTCTCTCTCTCTCTCTCTCTCTCTCTCTCTCTCAACACACACGCACACACACACACACAACTCTATTTCTCCCCTCACACTTGTATTTAATTTCCAGGCCCTATATGAAAATATGAATATTTGAGGAGACTATATCATCCACTCTGGTCCCTGTTGTCTCATAGCTCTCTTTACATTAGCATTAACAATGACCATCTTTCTTGGATCGCTGGCTTAACCTGGCTGCTCTGGGACACGGTGTGTGTGTGTGTGTGTGTGTGTGCGTGTGTGAGAGTTGACCAGTATATTTGGCACGCTGGCTGCAGGACATTATTGTTATTTACATGACATGTTTTTCCACACCTCTCTCCTGGGTTTAGTTAGGGTTGGTTATTGGTGTTTATCACCTTGCCTGTGTTATCGTCAGTTGTGTGTGTTAGTGGGACTTTCAGGGAGGGTGGGGCAGGGTGTCTTCTGTTAACCGAGCAATAGGGAAATAAACGTCGCTGGAAGTAGAGCGCGCCCACATCTGCTAACCACACAGTCGTCACTTTAGCTACAGCCCAGGGACTAGTCTGCCTCTAAGTCTGTCCTCTTCATTGTTAAACTGAGTCAGGCTTAATACACATTTACTTAGTGTTAACAGCCATCGTGACAGTTAACATTTGCATAAGGCAACAATCTTGAAAGTGGTCGTGTAAATAACTGCTATTTAACACTGATTGAGTTAATATATATACTGTATAATATAGCTTTTTTTTTCCACCATCCATGAACGACATTTTAACATTTGCATTTGAGTAATGCGATTTGCCAGAAGTAATGAAGTGTTACATTGAACAGGTCTGCCAAAGACTGGCAGGACTAAATAGAGCGAAAGAGCCGCCCATATGGTATCACACATTGCCTGGTGTCGAAGCAACTGTTAACTCTTAAATGGTGTCATGGTAGGTAAATTGGAAGGTTTCAGAGTGTCAACATCTCACCCGCCTCCCCCCCCACAAAACCCATAACCTCCGTCCCCTGTGTTCTCCCAGATGTAGAGCAGATGGCCATCGACTGGCTCACAGGGAATTTCTACTTCGTGGATGACGTGGACGACAGGATCTTTGTGTGCAACAAGGACGGCCACACGTGTGTCACTCTGCTGGACCAGGAGCTGTACAACCCTAAAGGCGTGGCCCTGGACCCCAGCATGGGGTCAGCATGACTCGCACACATCAGCGTTCAGCAACAGACACCTGTTCTTGAACACAGGTCCATAGACTACAGTTAGTGCTCGACCATAGGCACAAAAGTATCACTGCGTCAAATTAAGCACAGTGAGAGCACAACAGGGGTTACACTTACAACAAAAGTAAATGAGCAGTGAATTTGGAACATACTACAGAAAAATATCACACCACAGGGTTAAATATACAGCATGCTCTATTGATACGGTAGCCAATACCTTTTTTATATATATTGAATTGAAATAGGTTAGGAAAGGGATAGGGTGTCACATACATATAGTTTGGACCTAAGTAAATTGGGTTCAGATGTTTAATTTGCCCTGTGGTGCTTCATTCCGTGGTGTTGTTGTCATGTTAGCTCTCGTGGTTATAGCAGGGGGCTTCAGTTAAATTCCGGGAGAGGTTTGTGTGTGATTGGTGAGGGTGGTAAACATGAGAACATATTACCAGGAGGTAGGTGTGCGTGCGTGCGCGTGTTTATGCACACATAAACATGGATTTGCTTGCATGCTTGTATGTATTTCATCCTGACCAATTTCCACAGATGTAATTGGTTTCTCCAGTAACACTGTCAGGTGCATTTAGTTTAACTGTTGTCATGCTGTGTCCACATAATCAATATTTGTGTAGGAAAACAACTGTTTTCTGACAGTAATGGTGAAATTAAAAAGCAACATTTATTTATACTGTACAAACATATAGTGCAGCCATCCAATTTATGTAACAGGAAATACATTATATTTGCAACAATCTTTTAACAATTGCCAAGTCCTGCATAAGAAAAAGGGATGTAAATCATATAACAATTTGGCTCCCAGTCATGTACGGTACTGGATTTGGAGAGGCATTTCATTTGAATAAATAGATTTAATTCTCTTATTTCTAAGATTTAAAATGTAATTGTGGTTCTAAAGAGAGACACTATTGCATTGTATTTTTCCAAGCCTTAACACCTTTTTAACATACATACACTTACAAATGTAAACGCTATTATTCACATAGTGAGTAGTTTTTCAACGGCTTTGCTTCCTCGGCTATTCCTTAAGGAGTTGCATTCTAAAACAAAATGTACATTCATTATCATTAGCATTGTAATAATAATGATAATGAGAAGGCCCAGTAAACTTAAGACTGCTGATTCATCTTGCAGCAGAAGTTTGGGAAAGGAATCACGTACGTTTTTATTACCAAAAATGTGTAAAAAACCAGGGAGGGATCAATACACCCATCGCCTATAAATCATCTTGTCCAGCCAACTGGTCCTCTGTGTCTACAGGAAGGTGTTCTTTACAGACTACGGTCAGATCCCCAAGGTGGAGCGCTGTGACATGGACGGTCAGAATCGCACCAAGCTCGTGGACAGTAAGATTGTGTTCCCTCATGGCATTACCCTGGACCTGGTCAACAAGCTGGTGTACTGGGCCGACGCCTATTTGGATTACATTGAAGTCGTGGACTATGAGGGCAAGAACCGTCACACCATCATCCAGGGCTTGCTGGTGAGAACTGAAACACATAATTATGCTCAGATATGAAAAACACATCTTTTGGAAATGTATTGCTCACGCTGTAAGAACCAGACCGTACCCTGGATTATTTCAGTAGTAAAGCTTGACATCATGTGAGTGAATGAATAAACACAGTTTATATGCGTCAGGGTTCTAATATCTCCTGCTGTCTGGTAATGTGGTTTGGCTGTAGCGCAGTAGCTGGATGTTTGCCTGTTCATTAGAGGTGATTAGCGATGCACATTACCACTGTCAACTTGCTAGGCTGGTTGACGACGGCGCCATTTAAACCTGCTAGCACGGCTTTCAGCGCTGTCCACGGACAGATGGCCTTCATTTACTCACCCGGCTTAAAGGCGAAGACAACGCGCGCACCGTGTATTCTCTTTTCCACATTTGCATGTGAGGGAGTTTGTGTGCATGTGTGCGGGAGGGTAGCACAACATCGGACGGGCCTGTTATCAGTGCTTTGATTGCGTGCAGGTGAGAGGATGCGTGGAAAAGCGCGAGGGGAAAATGGAGGGACTTGGTGGACGAATGCATTGTGTTTGTATTCGGATGTTGTGTTGCTCTCTAAATGGAACCCATTCACTTCACCGCTGTGCTCCTTGTTGTAACTGCTGAACCGTGTCGGTTCTGTCGTTGTGGTTGATGGGTGGCTGGGGTGGCTGTAATTTGTTGGGGGGCGGGTGGCGGTACTAGATAACCACACTGGGTCATCTTCTGTGGACCATAATGCCAACACAGAACATTGTTGTATTTTTAGCCTATGCTTCTGTTTCATAAATGGCCATGTACTGTGCTGTATGTGACATGCCATAATAAAGCACCTCAGCCCCAACTAGCTTTTAGTGAGGCCTGCTGCTCCAGTTGGCCTGGTTCCTCTACTCCCTCCCCCCCTCCCTCCTTCACTCCCCCCCTCCCATAACACCTAGCTGTGCTGTCTCCGTCACCATTGGCCCACTCGTCGTGTCTCTCCTCCTCCCCTCCCCGCAGATAGAGCACCTGTATGGCCTGACCGTGTTCGAGAACTACCTGTACGCCACCAACTCAGACAACCTCAACATGCAGCCCAAGACCAGCGTGATCCGGGTCAACCGCTTCAACAACTCCGACTACCAAGTGGTCACCAGGGTGGACAAGGGAGGGGCCCTCCATGTGTACCACCAGAGACGGCAGCCCCCAGGTACGGTTGGCATAAACTATCTTTACATCCAGTCTAAAAACACACCTCTTCATACGTCTCTGTTCCGCCTGGTTCTATAGCACCCAGCTTTAAAAGGGTAGGGCTAGTCATTCCTGAGAGCGCTGGCTAAATTCATACTCGAATCAAAACAAAAACACCTCTTCCTTAAATGCCATAGATTGCGCCATCAGAAATTCCACCCCGCACATTGGAAACACCTTGCGAAGGCTAGGATATTGTTGTGGGCAGCCTCAGAGCCAGGGCTATTTACAGAGCCAGAGCTGTGTAGAGGTAGGTATCAGATTATTGTTTCAGCACGCACAGAGAACAAGTAAGCTAGCAGACTGCCAGGAGATATTTGGTGAACTTGACAAAAAGTGCATTAGCTCACAATTGCTTATTGTATTTATTTATTTGATCATAGATGGCTGTCTGTTTGCTGCTGCCCGTGTAGCAATTGATTTTATTGATTAGCATTGATTTTATTGTGGACTTTCTAAGGCGTCTGAGTGTTTTGAAAGGCTCTTTATGAATAAAAGCATGTTTATTACAAATATTATTAGGCAACACTCACACAGATGATGGTCCCAGTGTAGACATAATGTATTTGTCTACCGTTTCCAGTGCGGAGCCACGCGTGTGAACCAGACCAGTTTGGCAAGGCCGGCGGCTGCTCTGACATCTGCCTGCTGGGAAACAGTCACAAGACCCGGACCTGCCGCTGTCGTTCCGGATTCAGCCTCGGCAGCGATGGCAAGTCTTGCAAAAGTAAGCGCCGTCCATCTTTCCGTCATTTCACGCTACGATTGAAGGAACCTTTCGTCCCTTGGGGTTTTCCGTCTGTTCATCTGCATTTCAAACGAGTCCACTCATTTGCACTTGCCCGGGGTGTCACTTTTGGGAAATTTGTTCTCTCGCACACCTGACATTGATTCAGCTCGTCGGTCGAGGAATCAATGCTCACATGCCTCACTCACACATAGAACATCGATCCCTTCATATTGAGCCAAAACCAAGGGCAGGGCGAGTTTAGATCAGAGAGACTGGTTACCTTGAGCTGTTGAGAAGAGGGAGTAGTGTCGGCAAGGAAGCTGAGCGAAACTCGGAGGAAGAACATCTTGAGGCATTCTCGACGTAACCTTTACTTCCCTACTGACCTTCCAAACATGAAGCAGCCGGCCCGGTTCAGTTTTCTCCCAAGAGTGTGTTAATATTGCGTTAGAATAGGCTGCCCTTGAAGATGACACTGATGCAAATTGATTTTTTGCTAAAGGTAATCTCATGCTTACGCATTATTAATACACCCAGCTTCCAGTCTCTTCAAACATAATTGAAAATCATTTAACTTTCATTACGGCCTCTTGCTGATCGTGCACAGAATATCCTTTTAATCAATATGAATTATTTGCAGTTGGTTATGAGTCAGCATTTTGTTTGTCTCTTTTGTTAAGCAGAAATTCATAAATTAGTGGAGGCGTGGTAATGTTTCACTGTTCACTATTTAAAGTAGTCTGTTCACATTTACATAATACAGAAGGTTTTAATCATTAAGCCTCTTTCATTTATTTCTTTGTCTTTAGAGCCAGAGCACGAACTCTTCCTGGTCTACGGTAAAGGCCGTCCAGGGGTAATCAGGGGTATGGACATGAATGTTAAGGTTCCAGATGAGTATATGATCCCCATAGAGAACCTAATGAACCCCAGGGCTCTGGACTTCCACGCCGAAAGTGAGTTCATCTACTTCGCTGATGCCACCAGCTATCTCATTGGCCGGCAGAAGATTGATGGGACGGAAAGAGATACCATTCTGAAGGAAGGTACGTAGAACCTTCATAGTGAGTTTTTTCAGATGCACAATCAATTCTACTCTCATTCATTCATTTGAACCTGGAAGGCAAGTAAGGTAAGGAATACAGATTAGCGCTGTAGGCTATTTGTTCATGTTTACTTTTTAAGACCAGCGTGCGTATGGAATCGATCTGGTTTTCTGTCAACCTGTCCTACCTTGTCAGATTTTCCTACTGTAGAGCAAACATTATAGTTATCTATAGATCTGTCACTGCAGTAATGTGAATGCGATCGTGACACGACCATCTCGCCAGCCGGCTTTAACATTGTGCTGCAGCCTGCACACTTATGTGTGCAATTACGTTTAGTTTTTTTACTTAAGTATGAAACTACGGTAAATTATATATGCAGGCAGAGTTTAAAGATTTAAATTATACCACTAATGTTTTCATCTCATCTCGTTTCGTCAACGAAAACACGAAAACAACGCAAACTCATATTTAGTCCAATTTGTTTATTACCAGTGATCTATTTTTGTCGACACTGAGTTGTACATGGTTAAGTCCATAGCAGAGAGGTTGTGAATTTTGCAGCTATAATTTTTTACAGTTTAATCAATTTAATCCACATTTGTTTTTGATTACAGGGTACCTTGTAATACTAGCTGGCTACCTGTATCTGTCAGAAACGGAAATTGAACATGTGACTCAGTATATGCTCTCTCATTGGCTACTCTGGAAAATAAGTGTGACTATAACTATATCAATATAAACAATATTGTCTAATTTTATCTCTCTTATATATTATATTAATATACCGATATAAATTAAATATCAACGTATCGCCCAGCCCTACCGTATAGGCTTCTTTACACTACTGTATGTACTGTAAACTAACACATTAGCGCTAGGAGGCAAAAGCACATCTACATCATCCAACAGGATCATGACATGAGTCTATTTAAACCTTTGCCAAACAAAGCAACGACAGCTCTTCATTGAATCCCCCTCATGTATGAAGAAGATGTTTTACAGACAGCTGTGTTGACTGATTAGCGTTTGTGTTCCCAAGGCATTCACACCGTAGAGGGCATAGCTGTGGACTGGATGGCTGATAATCTGTACTGGACCGACGATGGCCCCAAGAAAACCATCAGCGTGGCACGTTTGGAAAAGGCCTCTCAGACCCGTAAAATCCTCATCGAGGGGAAGATGACCCACCCTCGTGCCATTGTGGTAGATCCGCTACATGGGTGAGGGGACGACCAGAGAGCAGAACCATGTCATTTTGTATTTTGCTGCCTTTCAGCGGAACATTATCGCGTTTCGAGTTGCGTTTTTAACATGCAGTGTGAGGGAGGATAGGCCAAAGATTATTGGTAGCAGTCCAGAAATAATATTGCATCTGTTGACAAATGAAGTCACACTTTGAAATCGATGCTAGTGATTTAGACTGATTTGAAAATTTAAGTCTTGACCCATGTATACGAATGAGCTAATGAAGGATTACGGCACAATCTCAGTTTATCTTCGAAGGCTCTTCTTCTGTCTTTCAACACCTTTCTCTCTCTCTCTCTCTCTCTCTCTC
>JAODUK010070772.1:0-16495 GCA_027564635.1 Typhlichthys eigenmanni
AGAAAGAGACAGAGAGAGAGAGACAGAGACAGAGAGAGAGAGAGAGACAGATAGAGAGAGACAGAGAGAGAGAGAGAGAGAGAGAGAGAGAGAGAGAGAGAGAGACAGAGACAGAGAGAGAGAGATAGAGAGAGAGAGAGATAGAGAGAGAGAGAGAGAGAGACAGAGAGAGAGAGAGAGACTTATTGTGACCCTGCTGTACTGTATCCTGTATCGTGTGTGTGTGTGTGTGACGCGATGACGTCACTTGGAAACATGTTCATTGATGAACTATGAACTATTAGAAGGCATCATTGAGTTTGAATGACACATGCACAGCACTGTGGAGGTGTCGCGCATCGCGTCTGAGCAGGCCCTAGATGCATTCCTAACAAGCGTAATGTCTGAGCAGTGAACTAGTTTTGCCTGCGATTTCGTTGTGTGTCAGGCGGTGAGACATCCCTGTCTTCTCCCTACGCCGTGTTGTAGGTAGCTGGGAGGAAATGAGACCTGAGATCACTGGGATTTAAAGGTGGACTCAGGGGTGCTGCCGAAAGAGTGTGGAAATTTGAACTCAATCACAACAAAAACCCCTGCTCCAGGAGGCAACGTCAGCAGACCATATTTTGTATTTGTACCGGGAACACCTTTTACTTTATTATTCACACATCCAAATGGTCACTACATTACAGATTCTCTACATTTACAAACCTAACCAAATAACTGATTAAAGTATTTAGTTAAATAAATATAGAATCTGTATGAACCTGTTTGTTTACCCCAAGTGAAGAAGTACCTCGGGGTCTTGTTCACGAGTGAGGGGACATTGGAGTGGCTGGAGAATCAGAGCAGCGGGAGCGGTATTCCAATCACTTTACCCCACCGTTGTGACGAAAAGAGAGCTGAGCCGGAAGGCAAAGCTCTCGATTTACCAGGCAATTTTCCCTACCTCACCTATGGTCATGAAGGGTGGGTCGAGACCGAAAGAACAAGATCACGGGTACAAGCGGCCGAAATGGGTCTCTCAGGAGGGTGGCGGACGTCTCCCTTAGAGATAGGGTGAGAGGCTTAGCTATCTGCGAGGAACTCGGAGTTCCGCTGCTTATTCGCATCAAAAGGAGCCAGTTGAGGTGGTACGGGCATCTGGTAAGGATTCCCCCTAGGTGCCTCCCAGGCACGTCCAGCTGGGAAGAGGCCTCGGAGAAGACACAGGAGATTATATCTTCACACTGGCCTGGGAATGCCTCGGGATCCCCCAGTCAGAGCTTGTTAGTGTTGCTCAGGAAAGGGAAATTTGGGGTCCCATTCTAAGCGGATGCGCACAAACACACACACACACACACACACACACACACACCCTTGTGCAATTTCACCGCTCTGCCCTTAACAGAAATGGGAAGGGTGTCCGTGCGAAGGTCTTACTTGAGGCAAGGGATGCAGTCCTTGACCCCCTCGGGGGTCCTGGTCACGGGGCTGGCTGGGGGGTGATGAAACTGGGGAGAGTGGGAGCTCAGCTCGGGGAAGCAGGGGTTGTTCTCTGTCTCCGACGGTGAGATGACGTCCTCCACGTCGCACTGCAACCGCACCTCTAAAGACTGGGGGGCACCAAGCACAAGGGAAAATGTGTGTGTGAATGTAAATATGAATACATTTGATACATTTAATACATTTACATACAAATATGTTTAAATAAATAAAAATAAATGTAAATGTAACTATAACTGTAACTGTATGACTGTAACTATAAATGTTGCGTACCCACGATGCACCACTCACCACTATCTGTGCGTTGGCCTCGTACTTGCTGAAGCGGTACAGGATGACGTGGGCGGAGATGCCCACCACACAGAAGATGCGGCTGCGCGGGCACCAGCTGACCATCTGGACAGCGTAGGGATCCTCCTCCATGAGCTCGGCCGCCACCCGGCCCCCGCTGGGCTTCGGCTTCTCGAACACCTTGGAGGTCTTCATCTTATACAGCATCTGCAGCGTGACTTGGTGTGGGGGAGGGGCGGGGGAGAGGGAGGGGGAGAGTGGAGGGGGAGGGGGGCGTGCCACGAAGCTCAGCATGATGAGGCAGGACATCATGTGGGTACACTGCCCGGCGCCCTAACTTGGCTCCGCCCCACTACCGCTCTCAGATCAAATGTATTTCGCTGGGATAGAGTCTGGAGACCTTGTTCACATTAGTGTGTTCACAGTGAGAGTTGCCCATTACAGGGCCCAGTTGGCCCTTAATACCCGGGGCTAACGCCGGGCTGACGCCGGGCCTCAATGCGGTTGCATTGCCTGCATTATGGGTAGTTACGCCCTTGGTCACCGAGTAAGAAACGTGTTGAAACAATAGCTGCTTTCCTATAGCCTTAACAAAAGAGACTGATCGCTATTAAAAAGGCACACTCCTCGATCTGAAACTCCAGGAGTAGTGAGCTTGGGCAAAGGAGGAGTGTGCCTGTAGGATTTATATGCTGTTTATTATTAGTTTGCTACATTAGCATAAATCATCCATTTAGCTTTTAGCCAACAGCGCTGAAACTAGTCTAGCTCAACGCACAGTAATATTTGTAATGTGAGATATTGCACATACTAGCAGACGCGTCCCAAAACTTGATTGATCCATCAGCATGTCTAAAAGGGGAAAAAGAATGAAAACAAGCATAAAGGGAGAGTTCCTTAAAATGTTTTATTTAATCACACTTTCATACAAGAATAGTCTTAATGCTGATCTAGCATTAACCATTAAGTTTCATTTAGAGACATTACAGGTTTTTCTGTTGATCATTTAAACATAAATTATTATACTTATCAATGCATCCATCCAGTATCCTTATACAGGATCAGTAGAGACACAAGCATTCTTAGGGCCCGATTACATCGAGACGCGTCGCTAGAAACACGTTGCTTGAAAAATCATTGGTTTCCTATGGTATGGCGTGATTGGCATGTATTTTTTCAAAACGGTTCACCCTCCAGTCAGTGCCGTTGACCATACACTGGTCCCCGGGCGCTGCACAACGGATGCTGGCTGCCCACTGCTCCCTTGAGGGATCGGTTAAATGCAGAGGATGAATTTCCGCTAGGAGATTAATAAAGTATTTCTTCTTCTTCTTTTTCTATGGCGCTTTGCGTTTTCTTTGCGCATATTCTAAACTTTTCAGTGCAAGGCTCGGTATCGCACTCTTCGTCAATGTGACAGTTTGCCCAGGCAGCCCACCTCTGTGTGATCGGGGGTTTATTAAAGCACGTTAGATGCAGCCACTCCTTTAGCGACGTGTCTCGATGTGATCGGGGCTTTACAGTGTAGTGTTCACTAGTGTGACAGTTAGGTAAGTAGAACACCCATATGTAGAACTGCTAATCCTATACACATTTTAGCTGCTCTAGCAAGCATTTAATACCATATGCCTTGTGGCCAAGGCCTACTGCCTATTAAGAGAAGGGTGAATGTTATCTTCAGTTAAGCATCAGTGTAAATGCAGGGGATGGACTAATCAGACCTTTCTTAAGGAGGGATTAAAAAGGCCATCGATTTCACGGTGGTTTTAAGTGAGATTTAACAGACAGTGTTGTGCTCTCAAATTAATGTGTTCACGTTTCATTGCCACATTTACACTAACCGGACTTAAATGTCCCCTTGTTGTGGTATGATGGATGGATGAATGGATGGATGAATGGAGAGGACAAGATGGATGGATGGATGGATGGAAGGAGGGCAAGATTGCTGGATGGATTCATTTATATCTGGCTGGATGTAAGACAAGATGGTTGGAAGGGTAGATAAATAGCTGGATAGATGGATAATGTCTGGATGGATGGAAAGAGGGCAAGATGGATAGATGGATGGATGGATGGATGATGGATGGATGGATTGATGGATGATGGATGGATGGCTGGATGATGGATGGATGGATTGATGGATGATGGATGGATTGATGGATGATGGATGATGGATGATTAATGATGGATGGATGATGGATGGATGATGGATGGATGGATGATGGATGATGAATGGCTGGATGATGGATGATGAATGGCTGGATGATGGATGGCTGTATGATGGATGGGTGATGGCTGGATGATGGATGGATGATGGATGGATGGGTGATGGATGGCTGGCACACTCACCCTGTGATGATGATCTCTGGGTAGGTCTGGGAGCCTAGCGTCCATGTCCCCCCGCCGATCGGCCACTCCTGACATTGCCAATAACAGAGATGTATTGATCATGTTAAAAATGCCACCTGCTGGAGGGGCTGGGCAGTTCAGCCGATCAGATGCTTTCATGTATCTCTCTTTTTTGTCTTTTTGAGAATGCACCAATTCTACGCTCCTCAAAAAGTGATGGTTCAAAAGCTCAGGGCACATCTCTTAGCATTAACAGAGACCAGCTGTGAGAATTATGCCTCACACTTACAATACAATATGTCATTCACATTTCTTTAATGTTATTTTGTTTTGTGCTCAAGGCGATCTATAAATAAAGCTTATAGTCATTATAGAGTTGCAGAACGTTGCTACATTGAAGTGCACTAAACACACTGGAAGGTTTCGATGGGGTCTGGCAGAATCAGACGTAAAAGGGCCTCCTCGACCTACTGCTGCGACGCGGCATTATAATATTGCATTATGAAAACCCAGCAGAAGGGAGTCCGCCCATCGCACAAGACTATGTTAGTCTAATTACAGAGCTGGAATATGATAATCACAAGCTTTAGTTCCTTTACAATGCTTAAGTTCAGTAAGAGAAATCTAAAAAACTGACAAAAGAATGAAGCATTTCCCACTTCCTTCCTTCCTTACCACTTTCACACAGTCGAGCAGACGTGTCTTTCTCCCTGATAATCACCTCCCTACCTTTTGGCTGTAGCCGGTTTTCTTGTGTTTGGACCCTATGGAGTACAGGATGGGGATTATGTCTGGGGGGCAGTCAGCGAAATAGGCCGTGCAGGTGACGGGAGATTCGTGGATGTCCATGGGGTAGGGATTCTCAAAGATGGGGTAGCTGCAAGAGAGGTTAGGGTGACGTAGGTGTACGATATTAGTTATGACTGGCTGGTTTAACAGCCCAGGTAACCACTCAGAGACACCTTAAGATGATGCTGTTACAGAGGAAGAGGAAGAAAACACCATGTTTTTCTGGGAGTTTGATCTTTCTGGGTATTTTTCTGTGGGAAATGCGGTCACCATTGTGACAAAATATTATTTTGTTTTGCGTTGAAATCCTGTGAAACTGCACAGTAATTGTACTTGTGAATACTGAAACAAATACATATAGCATCTTATCAAATTATACGATATGATGATGAAATTACTTTATGGGCAAATGTGAGGGGGGATCAAATAGAGACAGTTAGGAAATACTCTCCATTCCTTTGTGATAACTCAAAATGTTTGTTTTTTAATAATGGCAAAAATGTAATTATATAGAATTTGCCCATGCATAGACCTCAAATGGACTGACATTGGCTGAGGACACATATTCATAAATGGACACCTTAGACACTAAGTGACTCAATCAATTAACAGCTTATTAGACACTAAGTGATTCAGAACAATAACTAATGAAACAGACACAGACAATTTGCAAAAGTCAAAAACAATTAATCCTAAGTGGTTTCATAGTTCAGGCTTCATTAAGAGGTGTGGACTTTAAGTGTTGATGCTTCAGTTCTATCACATTCCCTGACCTTGTGTTAAGGGCGTAACCATGTGGTTTTTGTGTGGGTCTATTGCAATTGAGGTAATTGTTTAATGTAAGATGTCCTTGAGTTGTCCTAAATAAAGACCTGCAAAACACAAATGGTGAAACTACAATGGACTATAAAAGTGCACCTTCTCGGCATACTTCACCATGTTGTTTCATGTAGACCATGTAAACATAGCCAGCCCTGTAAAAAATATGACTTCAAAGATGTAATTTGACAAATAAATGTATTTCACAAAATGAAACTGGTGTAAAATATATGAAAATATGTTTGTTATTTGGTCTGGTTCAGCCTACGTTAGATACTGATCTAATATGATTTAGAGAAGTCTCTTCCCATCCATCTAACGCATATAACAGGCACAACAAAATGCTATATGTAGCAATATACTGTCAAGTAGCGCTTATGGATCATCCATCCATGGTGACATCATGAACAGTGATTAAAAACTAAGTCGTTCAAGATGGAACATTCTGTTCAACCTTCCTCCTTTCCTTTCGTAAAGGATGGTCCAGTGTACACTATGCTAAAGGCTGACCCAGTGTACCCTATGCTAAAGGATGACCCAGTGTACCCTATGCTAAAGGATGACCCAGTGTACACTATGCTAAAGGACGCCAGAAAGAAAGCATTGATGCACCTTTCCTTAGCATTACAGTAATAGAATTCAAACAGCTCTTAATATGGCTGCGACATACTTCCAGGTCATTCACTCAGTTAGGAAGGTTCCTAAGGAAAAAAGACTATTCGGATGCAACCCAGACCTCTGGCTGTTTACCTGTCTTTTCTGTAATATTTGTAGGCTATGGTTACTGCTTTAAATAAATTAAATACATTTGTAATTAAAGCACTACACTATCACACATCATTAGGTACTTGTGAGTGACAATGCTACTGTAACAGCCAATGGAAATCAACATTTCCATTTGTTATGTGATGTAGTGCTAATGGACGGAAGAGGCTGACTAATTAAAATACTGTACCTCTCCTGTCAAGTAGGCAGGTCTTGCAGCAGTTAGCCAATGCTATGTCCCAGACCTTAAGCATATAAAGGCTGGCTCGGCAAGACTACGCTTGGCTCCGCCCTTGTGTCAGACAGCAATTGTCTTTCACACCGTTCCTATTTGTCCTAATCGGTCTACAGATCCACTGCTTGTGCTCAGACGTCTGGGGCTGTTGCACCAGCGGCGTCCCCTGACTCAGCTGATGCTGCCAAACGGCTGCTGACACCTGTGAACCAGCTGGGACTATGTTTATGTCACACTTATGTCACGTCAAGATGGCACGTCAAAGGGCAAATGAAGCTCCCCTATGTTCTCCGTCATGCATCAGGCACCGGCAGGCTGCTAGCTTGTTTAAGTGTGTGTGTTTTTGACTATACAATGTTGTTGCATACTAGATTAAAGGTATAGTAAGTGATTGTAAGCTAATACTCTTTTTGTAAAAGTCACAATATACTCTATATATGTTTGTGATATGTGTGTGCTGGAAAAATAATACAATACTTCTAAATAGGTACACAAAAAAATGGTGCAGACTGCACACAACAATATCCTAGCTTTTCCGATGCATGTTTAATGTCAGGGGCAGAGCTAATTAGGGAGCACCTTATAACATTGAAGGGAGAACTATTTTTGTTTTGATCGAGTTCAAATATCAACAACATTTCTCCAGAATGGTATTTAGTAAATTCCTATGGTACCTTTTGTTAATTTATGATATAATAGGAGCAGACGGGTTCATTTGTTCATTGAACTGCTTTGTGTTTGCTGGTAATGTACTGTAAATATAATATAAAAGCTTTATACGGCAAGTCAGACATTTTTGCCGGACTGGCCAATATGAGCAAATGTCTGAGTGACAGATATTGTTGAAAAGTGCATGCACTACATTTTAGACAGTTGGTGGTGGTATTAATGCACCATGTAGCCAGTAGGGGGCGGAAATGCACCAATATGGTTGGATCCCAACTTCTGTGGAGTTTCACAGAGGAACCTTGCACGCAAAACTATGTATTGACCAATGGCGTGGGCTCATGCCCACAGCTATCTGAACGTTGTCTTCGGCATACCAGCTACGGCCAAGAGATGGTGCTGTACACACTCATGACAACTGAAGACTGTCTACTGTACCCCTGAAAAAGAAAATACAGTATATGCGACTTATACGCCAAAGCAACTTTTTGACAAGTGCGACTAATACACTGGTGTGATTTATAGTCTGGAAAAGAGATTGTTACTGGGAGTGAGGAATAAGCACTGTGTGTGCATCTGTATGTGCATGTGTGTGGTAACACATACGTGCTCTGTGTCAGGTCCACCACGATGAAGTCCTTTTCCAATAGCACAGCCACAGCGTACGGTTCCTGGACCTCTGTAAGAGACAAAAACACTCTAAACACACATTCTCATCATGTAGTTTCAGATGCAACACGCTAGCCTTGTGTAACAAGACCCAAAATTCACTTGGTGAATAGGGTCTTGAGACATTAGGGAAGTGTTCGCAGTCGTTGCCTCTTCCTGGGCAGAGCCATATAGAAGAAAGGGTCGTGTCAACTCTGTAATTGCAGTTATGTATCTGTATATATCGGTTCAAATTGCCCGCCAAACACTTTGTGGAAAATGTGCGTCTACATGAATCAAGTCACCATTAAGAATTTCAAACTTCCATTGACACGACTCACTCTTTTACTCTGATTTTCTCTGATAATGGGCGTAGACCTCTGGTTGAACTATTGGACAGCGTTTAACCAATCGGCATTGCTACAACTGTATCAGTCACCTCATCTAGCTCTGCTACCATTTAGAAACACGCACGACTTCAACGTCATCGTAATTACCCACCATGATTGGACCGCCAGCAGGGTGGCTATGATAACATTAATGCAAACAGGGTTTCCTGACTATAATCTCAGCCAGCAAATTTGAGATGAGATTAATCGTTGGGCGGAACAGGCTATTACAGTAACATGCAAACAGCATGAGCAGATTGTAATCAAGAAATCAAGAAACACAGCACAATATTCACACATTGCTTTGGCTTCAAATTGTTTGAATTGGGTTGCTGCTTAGAGTTATTTCATGTTTGTTTGTTTGTTTATTTTACCAGTTGACTGAGAACATATTCTCATTTGCAGCAACAGCCTGGGGAGTAGTTGGGGAAGATTAGGTAGCCATGATGTTATGAGTGGACAGGTTGGATATTTGTCCAGGAAACCGGGGTTAACAACACCCCTGCTCTTACGTTAAGTGCCATGGGATGTTTAGTGAGCACAGAAAGTCATTACACCTGTTAAACATATCTACCAGAAGATGAGAGAAGAGTCCCCTTCACTGGGAAGTTGAGACAAGAGGGAGGAGCGCCCGCTACTGGCCCTCCAACACCACATAGCCTTCACAATGTTGAAGGCTCCATCTCGAGGCCTAACATATTTACTGTGTAGTTAATTTGGCAAGGAGTCTGGTCAACCTGACCCAATTACAGAATATGTGCAGTGCAGTGCATTCAAACATCCAGTACATCCACTGATATGAGTTCCCCAATGCCATCGCTTGAATGCCCTGTAATTGATCATGTTTCAGCCATTTGTATAAAAGCACTGTAAAAAATGGCTACCTGCACTTTATTAATCAACATATCAATGAAGCATTTTACTACAAAAACGCCTGTTAATATTGAAGCAATTATTATAATGTTAAATTGATATTTGCTCGACAAACGACTAAGGAATAATGGCAAACATTAAGGGTCGATTTAACGTAACTTTAAACTTGTGAACAAGAGTGCAGCTGAATCACTTGCCTTCGTACGGACGAGCTGACTTAAAGAGGTCAGGGTCAAAGACGCACTCGGACTTGACGTCAACCCCCCCCGCCCCTTCCTTCCCCAGCCTACTATTAATTTCCCCTCCCATTCACTCCCATTCACACCGAGGGGGAGGGGAAGCAGCGGCCTTCCACGCTAATGTATCTAATTTCCTGCATGCTATTTCATCTGTTGCTTGGAAATCAATGACCCCCTGTGGTTCAGTCGCTGCGCACCGGGGACCCGTTCTCCGTCAGCGTAACGCAAACATGAGTCATGGCGGCCGATGAAAGCTTTCCATTATGACCCCGGTTGGTAGCCATGATTCACGCAGGAGGTGGAACCTATGTGTGTTTGTGTGTGTCTGTGTCCAGCCGGAACCAATGCCACATGAAAGGAAAGTGGATCTTGCTGGGCTGAGCGTTGTCTAGCAGTTGAATGCCTCTCAGCGGGATCTGGTGTATTACGCAGACAGTATGTATACGGGGGGGAGACGGGCGAACAAGAGCGCCAGCAGGGAGGAGAGTGAGGGAGGACAATATTAGACATATAGCTCTCCTCTCTGCTAACTCCAGGTGTGTGAGACACGCCATTTAATGTGGCGCCAAAGCGCTAATTAGCCAGCCTGTGTCTCAAGTGGCAGCTCACATGTCACAGCCAGAAAGAGAGACAGAGAGAGAGAGAGAGAGAGAGAGAGAGAGAGGAAGAGAGAGAGAGAGAGAGAGAGAGGGAGAGAGAGAGAGAGAGAGAGAGAGAGAGAGAGAGAGAGAGTTAGAGAGAGAGAGAGAGAGAGAGAGTGAGAGAGAGAGAGAGAGAGAGAGAGAGAGAGAGAGAGAGCGAGAAAGAGGGGAAGAGAGAGAGAGGGAAAGAGAGAGGAAGAGAGAGGAATGTAGGAGAGAGAGAGAGAGGGATTTAGAGAGATATAGGGTGAGAGAGCAATAGAGAAAGAGAGAGACAGAGAGACAGAGGGACAGAGATAGAGATAGAAGAAGTGAGAGAAAGGGTTTCCTATCTCAGCAGGAAACTGTTATCACTCCAAACGTTTTGACACATGATGACCCACAAAAAGAATTAACAGCACTGGAATATGAGTGCTAATTGTAATTAGCAAATCAGATTAGACATAATAGTTTCTAAACACTTAGATTAAACAATGATTTGGGGTTGTGTGTGTGTGTGTGGGGGGGGGGGGGACTACAGTAGAGGGCCTTCATTGGATTGCGTCGCTGCCAACCCACCGTTGTTGTACGGGGTCTCGCAGAGCGCCATGAACTCCACGATGGGGTGGTCCATCTCCAGCACGGTGACGGCTTTGCCGTGCATAATGGTGAGTGTGGGCCGTCGGCCCGCCTTGTCGTACGAGAGCCCCCCGGAGAAGATGATGAAAGGCTCGCTGCTGGAAGAGGGGTGAAAAGAGCGAGAGAGAGAGAGAGAGAGAGAGAGAGAGAGAGAGAGAGAGAGAGAGAGTATGCCTTCACCATGGAACCAAAGGGCACTGACAGAACAGAACAGGCAGGCGGAGGCAGGACATTACTCAACGGGAGTTGCAGCGGTGATTCCGAGACTGGGACCCCCCCCATCCCCAAGAGGAGCAATCGAGGTGTTTGACAAACAACTATGCTGTTAAAAGTTAAAATGTCTTGACCAACCTCACCTCAAAACTATGACGGTGGAGCCTCAGGGCATCCCTCATCCCCACAACCCGCCCACACAGGTTTCTAACAAAGCAAGTCAACTTTGTGCAAGTGACTTTCGTGCTTTGGTGTGGTCTATACCGTACAGTACATACAGTGGGACAACTTTAATAGAGACACTATTGGGCTTGTCCCTTTATAGAAACACTATTGGACCCGTCCCTTTACAGAGACACTATTGGGCTTGTCCCTTTATAGAAACACTATTGGACCCGTCCCTTTATAAAGACACTATTGGGCTTGTCCCTTTATAGAAACACTATTGGACCCGTCCCTTTACAGAGACACTATTGGACTCGTCCCTATATAGAGACACTATTGGACCCGTCCCTTTATAGAGACACTATTGGACCCGTCCCTTTAAACAACACTGGTTAGGATAATGTTGTTGCGTGCGGTGTGCACCACTTCATATTTATGGAGCCAGAACTGTGTGGAAGTACCTGATTGTTTTTCTCAGCATGCAAAAAGAGCGGTTAACTAGCGGAATGCAAGGAGATATTTGGCGAATATGACAAAAAGTATATTAGCTTACAATCGCTGACTACACCTTTAAGGAGGCCGCAAGAGCTCGCTGACTGTGGATTAGCGAGTGGAGCAGTGGATTCAACATGCTGAATCCACTATTAGCAACCTTAAAAGGTATAATTAGCGAGCCACCAGTGTTGACTAAATTCCACAAGCCACATTTTCTTTACAAAGTCGCACTGTGAAACACTAGGCCATTAAGTTAGGGTTGAAAACCTCCTACAACCTCCCCTCGTCAGAAAGATGGAGCTCACTAGTCCGGCTGTTATCCCAATGTGTGGAGGTGTGGAGCCACATGAAAGATGTATATGCAGATGAATGACTGGCTCCAACAAGCCCATCAATAAAGTGGAGACAAGTCCAATCCGACAACAGAGGGACACAAGGCTTTCTGTTAATGCTAAAGCTGAGTTTACATGGGATGAGCACCGCGGCACTGAGACTTATCAGCTGACCTGATATTGAATGGAAAGCCGATGCATAGCCAGGAATCTTTTGGATGTGGCCTTTACATGCTGGAGCGTCACTTACGCTATAGCTAAATGTATACATGGTATTATGGAATGTACACAAGACATTTAGACACAAAGCGTGATGAATGCAATAATAACAAAGTGATAATACGTGGGTATTGCTTTAATCACTTTAGCAAGCACATTGCTCTAAATATCTCATATTTATGGATGTCCTGGGATATTGGATTGATGTGATGTGATGCCATGAGTTTATGATTGTTCCTCGGTGGGTGTGTACTGACTATCACAGGCTATCCTAGTTTGTAAAGACAGTGTATACACGAGCAACCTCCTAGCAACCACTCAGTATTCCCTAGCAACCGCTCTCTTTAATAACACCCTACAGTAGCAAGCAGTACACCCTTGAAGCCAATTGTGAAGCATATCAAATGGCTCTAATGATAGCTATCATACCCTTTGTGTAGATTGTAGACACTATACTTGATAATGTATTGTACTAGATTAAGATGTATTTTTCTCATTATTCGTTTTGTTCTTTTTAAAGCAATGCAAGGTGATATTAGGTGATATTTGCTCACCTGTTCCTTGATGTCTTGTACTCCACTTTGAGGATGGGTTTACATGACTCCTTCCTTCCGTCCTTTTGTATTTTGCCTGAATAAAACAAACAATGAGAAGACAATATTTATCAAACATCAGAGGAAAATAAACCCTATTGTCCATAAATAATGTCCTTCCTAAATATAAACCTGATCAATTTGCCATGTGTGACTGGTGGCAGGTTCACCGCTCTGTGGTACAACGTGATTCAATTAGCTAACACTCATATCTGTTTACATCCTCTCAAAAAGAACATTAGACAGAAAAAACATGAACAGAGATGAAAGTGCCACCGCTTTTATCTTCACTTAGTAGCAGTTTTAGAGATTGAGAAGTGAAATATGTATTGTAAATGTCATTGCAGTGGGTCAATGCACCAATACACATTGCACATTCATCTGTCATTACAATCATGCATTATAGCAGAGTTGTCACCTTTGAAGGCTGACTTGGCATGAGAATCAGTGAGAGAGACAAAAATGGACCAAAACAGCTATTTCTTTGGTGTGAGATACATTGATGTGAATGAGATTTTTTCTTTCATGCTAGCATGAGACAATAATAAAAGCATGTAGCAGATGCCAAGTTGGCAACCCCGATTAAAGCCTTTTAAAGCCCAAAACAACATGTTATGGGGATGATTAATATTTGAGTATCCCAGCAAGCTTCGTAACCCATCCATGACTTAATCAATAAGTAATGTGTTTAATGTTCATGCTATTTTGTGACAACATGATTGAATCCAGCTTGAATACTTTAGATTTTCACAATGTACCTTTGTAATCTTTCTAAGATGGTGTAGATGAGTACAGCATACTCATTATTATATTCTAATTATATTTTCAAATAAAGTAATGAGGTAAGCAGTTTCTCGGGAATAGTAATAAGTTACTATTTACTTATTACTCCTTCAAAAAGTAATAATATTACTTTACTTATTACTAGGTATTAAAAGTAATTAGTTATGTTACTAGTTACATTACTATATTACTTTCAGAATCACTACCCTGCCTCGCCCCTTCTGAAAAATGACAGCTAATTTTAGAATAGAATATTTATTGGAACAATAATTCAACTTAGGAGTCAACAATCCGCCAAAGTGAAAACATTGCCGGCTCTCAAACCAGATGATTGACAGGTCGGTTCAATTAGCCGACCCTAAGTTTGATAGGAGCAGCAAAATAATAAAGGCACGTCTTCCCAAGAGAAATATTGTTCTTAGTAACTGTAATATTATTACTATTTTAGAAATAATAATTAGTTACACTAGTTACTGAAAAATAATAATAATAATATTACAGTAACCCAACACTGTCTATAACACCTGAAACCTTTGGTAGATCACAGTGTCTCACATCCTACAAGAATTTTACTCTTCACATTAAAGTTTTTAAATTATCAGGTAAAGATTTGAACATTTCTCATCTTGGCTAAAGCCCAAATCTCAAGATTCTAACAATGCCTCTGGTCTATGGTAATTCATAATCCATTACATCTGAAGAGTTTTAGTTTCGCAGGTGCACATGATTAAGTTGTTCTGCTGCCTTGAGAGCTATTTCTCCAGGCAGTGTCAGTGCCTATGGCTTGATGAGGATGCCAGATTGATTTAACATGGAGCTTTGATGGAGCTGCAAACCCAACCGTCACCTATGCACACAATATAGACAGCGTTTATCTCGCAGATGTATGCCTTTACTGGCCAAGGTCAGTTACATACAGTATTAGTGAAGGGAAATTTGATTGTTCTGTAAGATTGCATTTTTTTGCCTGTTTTAGTAAAACCACACAGATTAAATTATTTAGAGAGTTGTTAATTTGCCCTTTAACAATAATAATTAACAATGAATTAAGTCTTTGTTCTTGCCAGTGGCAGCTGGCAGCTGGTAATGCATGCACTCTATAAGGTTGTTATTTACTGCAGAAACGAGCAGTCTGTTTTTCTATTAAAATAAATGTATTGTTCAAGTAATTCTCCATGTGATTTTCCATCTGCACTTCCTGCTGCTCGGGTCACACATAATAGCCTACAGGAAACAGGGTATAGGCATTGAGTGGTTTTAGAAATTGCTCTCCTGAAGTTAAAAGGTTTGCTGAAAAAGAAACTAAAAATACCAAAGCTGCTCCATCAATAAGACGGAGGAGAAAGCAGGTAGATGAAGAGTGCATACATGTGGGAAAACCTCGATCAAGCGGTTCTGTCACGAGCCACAAACATGATGCAAGCTGACACAGTGGGCTGCCAAGCACGTCATACCAGCATGCTTAGTCTGTCAAATTACGAACACGCAGCAAATTGGAGATGAGAGCAGCTACGACAGCAAAACCAAATGAACTCTTAGTTGGTAATATAATCTGAACAGACCGGGTCACCTGACTTCCCTCACATTACCCCAGCATGATGGACGTATGTGGACATCATCGTTTATTATTTGGGTTGGTGCTATGCTGCTCCGCTCTGTTTACATGCTACTAGTACTAGTATTACTAGTAATGGTAGTGTAACTAGTAGTAGCACCTCGCTCAACCAGTACGACTTCCTGTTGCCGCCGCCATGACTTAATGATGCAATGACGAAGCACAAATATCTGGCAGGTGTACGGTGGAGGGTCATTTAGCTACTGCTCAGAAGTTGTCCCCCCCCCACAGCAATGACAAGGCTGGGATGGTGTTGTTGTGTGGTGCGGTCTGCACCACTGTGTTTGTGTTTCATTTACAGAGCCAGGGCTGCGTAGAAACACCAGATAATTTTCTTCAGCGCACATTCAGAAGGGGCATGTAGCAAACTGTTAGGAGATATTTGCTGAACTTGACAAAAAGTGTATTCGCATGCAATCGCTTAATACACCTTTAAGGAGGCCGAAACAGCACAGGGAAAAACGCAAGACACGCAGCTAATGACACGCTGGACACATCTCGCCATGTTTATGTTGGGGATTAACAAGCCAGACGAGGTCTGCCAGAAATAAACCCAACAGTGTGAGCGAGAGATTTGTCACAAGGTATCACCCAGCAGATACTGTAAACACTGGTTCAAATAATTCTAGCTTGCTAAAGTATGTTGTCTCCATTCTAAGATATTATTGTACTGATTTATTTATTAATAATAGTAGCATAATTAGCATTATTCCCAAGAGAGATATCCTCTTGACTCTCACTTTTCTTGCACCTGTCAGGATGGGCCAACTGACATTCCCCAGAATAATATACCTGTGTGGGTGAACAGGAGCCATAATAGCCACAGTGCAGCTACACGTATGTTTGAAGTTCGTATAGAAACAGTGATGACTCATCCATGCACAGTATAGGGCTGCACTGTGTCTATCTGTGGAGTTAACTGTGTAATGCATATTGAACACTGTTGTTAAATGTAGAAATTGGACACAACAATGTGTGTGGGTGTGCATGTGCATGTGAGTGTGCATGAGTGGGTGCATGTGTGTGTGTGTGTGTGTGTGTGTGTGTGTGTGTGTGCATGGAGGCACCTCACCATGGGGGAAGGTGACCTGGAAGGGTTTGTTGGTGTTGCGCAGGTTCCACAAGGTCAGGCTGCCGTCTGAGTGGCTGCACATGAACTGTTTACCCTCATGGTGCCAGCAGGCAGAATGGATGGCCTGGAGGGAGGAGGGGAGAGAGAGAGAGAGAGGGAGAGAGAGGGAGAGAGAGAGAGGGAGAGAGAGAGAGGGAGAGAGAGGGAGAGAGAGAGAGGGAG
>JAODUK010070783.1:0-16494 GCA_027564635.1 Typhlichthys eigenmanni
TCTCCACACTGGCCTGGGAACGCTTCGGGATCCCCCAGTCAGAGCTTTCCAATGTGGCTCGGGAAAGGGAGGTTTGGGGTCGCCTGCTGAAGTTGTTGCCCCCGCAACCAGACTCCGGATAAGCGAATGACGATGGATGGATGGATGGATCTATCGAACTTTTTCATGCTTTTTCTGCTTAGGCGTATTAGGCGAATTAGCCGTAACACCGGCACCCTTTTTACGTCTATGGCATGCTTATTAGTCAATACACCTTCACTGACACAAGTTCTCAGTCAAGTCAAGCATGGTTCCTGAAAATGGGATTCTCAGTGTTAATTTACTGTGTCTTCATCAGCGCAAGCGAGCATCTTGAATAATTAACCAATTAAACTCTCCTCTTTCTGTCATTTCTGCCCTGCTGTCATAAGCAACTACCATGTTAGGTCACTTGTATGGCTTTAAAGGAAGGAACAAGCATCACTTAAACATTTAATTGGGGCAGTCTGTGAATTTCTCATGCAGTGCTCTTGTTTTGCCCCTAAGGCAAGCAAATATTATGTATTTTTTAACATTTGTAATGCCGATCAAAGAAGTCTTACTTCAAATGCACACCAAACTGTAGTTTGTAGTTCTGTGTTTACATGTGTTGTTGTTTGCTTAAAGGCTTAGTTTATACTGTATTCATTGGCCACAGCGTGATTTAAGTATTGCTTCTTAAAGTAACGTTTTAATAGTCGATTGTAATTCTGCTCAGCGTATACAACTCAAAATGTGTTTTAAAATCCTCAGAAAATCACATTAATATGATGGAACAACTAATGAAAGTATTGAGGAATTCCTTTCACACTCAACAACACCTGTGTGACATGACTGGTTTCGAAGGCATATGCCCATATGCAGTGTGTGGTCACAGGAAATTAGCTTGACTTGTCACTCTTCCCACCAGACCACGCCACGGGTCCATAACTTCATAAGGCTGTCGTATGATCTACTGTCTGGTTGGAGTGCCAGCACATCAACATTTCCGTTTGTTTGCACTGGAGAACCCCCATGATGACTGTGAAGAAGATGTTTAATTTGGACTAGAATTAATCGGCTGGGCATCCTGTTCTCGTTGTTGGTAAAGTTAATATGGCACAGCTTAAATGTCATCCACACCCTTTTGCTCCTATGTATTATGTAGCATCACTCGGAACACAAAGGGAGCCATTGATTCTATTATCCAGGTAGTGAATACACCTTTTATAGGTTTTAGGTAACTAACTAACCAGTAGTAATTCAGCAAAACTTTCCACAGAGCTAAGTTTAGGCTAAATGTCACACTGGGCTGTGACCGGGTAGGAAATGTTGCCCCCAATGGGGTGCCCGTGTGTTTGTGTCCATGAACAGTTCTGAAGAAACCTGACTCCTGGGTCCCTCGTGAAAAGGAGTTGGCCACTCTTTTATGTCTTTGGTAGACTTATTAGACAGTATACCTTCACTGTGACACAGTAGGTCTCAGAAAGTCACCTGCCTGGTTCCGGATAACGGTCGGGGCTCTAAGGGTTCATTAACAATGTCTTTGTCAGAGCGAGTGAGCATCTTGAAGCATGAGCCATTATTCAGCTGTTGTCAGCCAGGCATTAGTTTCAGCTTGACTGTTTGAAATATGATTTCAACAAGCCAGTCTCCTCTCTTTCTCTCATTTTTGCCTTGACGTCATAGGCAATTACCTTGTTAGGAGTCTTTTCATAATGGCTTCACAAAGGAGGAACAAGCATCGCTTGAACGTGAAATTAGGCCAGTCTGTGGGTATTTCTCATGCACTGGAATAGGTTTACTGCAATTGCTATTCACTGGTTGGGCTAGCTATTCTCTGTTCTACGTCAGTGATGTTTATCATACATTGGACCACAAACATATTCCACACCTTTTTGCCCATATGTATTATGTAACATCACTCAACACATACGTAGCCATTCTATTATCTAGGTAGAGAATGCAGATTTTTTTTTTTTAATACTTTAGTAACTAATCAGAAGTTGTAGCTGATTCAGACACATTAAGTGGCTGTGAGATTCAAAAGAGCAAGTCTCTTTTGTAGGGTAACTAACAATACAAAAATAAAACCCCACCAACCTGCCTGAGTATGCAATTACATAACAGTGATTTCGTCATTGTTTACTTGTTCCCATTGTCTTTTGCTAGCTGTGTGATCTCTCACCTGCAGGATATAAAGAATCTAGTCCAGTCACTCAAAGAATAGGGTACCACAGAGCTATGGAAATAACAGAGTTCCGCCAACTAAAGTTAAAATTTTTCTTCTTTGTTATTTGGTAATTAGTTGTCAAGAAATGCACCGATTTAGATTTAAAATATAATTGATAGTGTACTTTTAGTATTTAGGCTTCTTCTGGGAAATATTTTGAGGCTCCGTTGCTGTGTCTATAGCAATTAATTATCATTGCAATAGAAGTCCATACATTGTACAAAAAAGTTCAATATGACCTGGTCATCAGCATTCATTCGGTTACTCCTATTCAGCTATTTGTGACATACAGTAAATGGGCCAGGTCTCTATTATTTCGACAGTACAACCTCACTTACCATGCTGCTACTAACTCGACTCCACACGGCTGGCTTTCCTCTACAATGGAGTTTTACCTTCTGTCCTGCCAGCCAAGAGGAGAGTCTGGGCAGTTGTGAAATGGGGGGTTAAATTCAGCCATTACAAGTTTTCTAACTCTCAGCGGTAAGAATAAATGGGTGCATCATGTATGTGCCAATATACATCTAGTTCCTTTTGGTTAGTGTGATGAGCATGTAGTAGTTTACACTTTCACTTTTGTTTAGAGCAAGGCCTACGTATGATGTCTTTTTAATTTATAAAATAATAGGCTGCCTGTGGTACTGGAATTGGTCTTCTGAAGGCCAAGTGGAAGCAACAACGTGAACTTTTAGATTGGCAGAAACAAGTGTTTCCGTATGAGATAGTAACACTGGCGATTCAATGTTTTGACAGAGGGGAAGTGATATGGTTCATGTAGCTATCAGGAAGAGAGTTACTACGGTAACAGCTGCGTCATCTTAACCTGGGTGCGCACCACTGTTGTTATGGTGTGACAATAATAATAACGCTCCACATTTATGTATGCATGCCCACAAGGTAATAGGTCATAGGTAATAGTTGTAGACAAGGACAGCCTGTTTGTTAACTCTATACAATCCACGTCTTGTGGCATGCACACATTATACAAGTGCTCTTGTTCCTTTGGAGGCACTAGTTAGGCCCTTTACTATGAAAAATGACACCATTGTGTGTTGTTGGCCTGTAGATTCCTAGTCGTTGACTCAAAGGAACATTTTAATTAAACACAATGAAGATTTACGTATACAATGTAGACCTAATAGCACCAATAATGTCATGTCCATGTTTCATACAAAAGATAGCTCTATGGCGAGGTGTGGGGGTGGTTGAGGAGTGTTTTCTTCTTTATTTTTTTTTCTTGTGGTTAGCCTTAGTAGTTAGTTTGAAAGGGAGGATTACGTAACACATTCTATAAACATCTTATGAGTTATAGTCGAACTTATTTAATCTTCAATAGTTGGCTAAAACAGTCTGGCTGGCTTTGATACAGTATGATATGAGTTTGGTTGTTCTGAAGGCTTTGCAAAACTATAGCATCCTGTACTACTACAGCACCATTGCTAATGCTGTTATAGTGTGGCGGTAGTATTCAGCTTGTTCTTTTCCCATAAATTGCTTTCAGACTGGGTGAGTGTTTCACATATGATTTTGTGAAACTATGGGCAGCTGGAGCTTTGGCCCTTTTTTTGGCCCCAGGAACATGCTTTCCCGGAATGAAATGACGAAGATTTTAAAGTTAAATTCATCAATTTAGTGCACGTTGAGAGCAAAATTAAGAGGCTGGATCTATGAAGAACTTTGTGCTCTTAAACAATACTTATTGTGTGCTCTAGTTAACATGTTGATCATAAACTCATGCTAGGCTATTTGAATGGTAATGACACGACAAAAACGTCACACCTGCAAAAGAGGCACACAAAGCACGGTAGACGACACGGTAAACGACACGGACTGATCATATTGGAAATATTGAAGTATGCTGCTAAAGATCTGAAAAACAACATTACAACCGCTTTCCAAATAGTTTATCTTTTCTTTATGAGCCAACTTGCTCCTCAGATACTGAAAATGTACATCGCCTAAGATTAGATTAACATTATAAAAAACGTCTTCAGTAAGATTATCTGTTTGTCTGCGTACACTGATACTCATTTGTTGTTTCATTTAACTATAACTCTGTTGCTATATACTTAACATTAGTTAGCGTTACGTGCCCCAACCGATGTGTACTCGACAAAAGAAAAGGTAGCAGCTAGTAATGTTTCATTTCGATGCAAGTTGTATATTATCAGCAAATGACTCAAATGAATGTGTGTTGGATCAAACCTGCACTCTGTGTGTAACACAGCTTTGTAATAGTTTACAGACTGAACTTATGCACAACGTTGTCATGATTTTCAAGGATATTGTATTTACTGAAGCATTAACCAGGGCCATATTAAAACCCAATATGCTGTGACAACAGCTTTGTTCATCACCGCAGACTGAAAGGCAGAGTCAGTCATTCTTGCTAACTTCGAGCTCAGTTCAAAACAGTATCGCTCCGCGGTCCTCCGCGGCGGTGCCTCACACTTAGAAATGCATTTTGAAGCAAATTGTAGCGCTGTGGCTTTGTTGATACATTTGGTGTTCGCCACTTTGTTTACTAATTACGGAGCCAGGGCAGTGTAGATGTATCGGATGATTATTTTTATTTTATTTTATTTTAAGTTTTAAAACATTGCATGCTTGCCATGGGCTGTAATCCACCATTCACAGAGCGAATGGCACATGGCTATCTGTAGTGGACTGGTATCTGCACTGGTATCAGAAATAAATACATTTAAATATCAGATATTTTTAAAAACACCTGGGCTATTACGGTAGTAGTTTAGCAATTTTTTAATAATGAACTTGATTATTGTATTGTATTTCCCTGGGGAGGCTGTTAGCGGGGTGGGCCTTCTCAGTAGTGAAAACACTGTGCTAAATCGGTGCTTAATGAATTAAGCATATACTATACAACTAAAACCTTTTTGCTTGTTTTTGAACACCAGATACTGTATATATTTTTATTTATTAACTCATTCAGTAGGAGGGCCACTATCCCGTACATTTTCAACCAATATAGTATGTATTCTGTTCTTTAGTCACATAAGCAACCGCAGTCTTGCCGGGCCATGTTTAATGTAGATTTGGCCATTAGGTGGCACTCTGCTCACTTATTTCCCTCCATATATGACAGCAATATGTTAGTGAGAAACCATCGATTTATGGCTCAGTACCTTGGGTATACTCTGGTGTTTGTAATGCATGTGTTGTGCAGGCTGTAGGTACAGAAGCTGTTGGCTCCTGTAGGCTAGGCAGTGCATCAACAGGACAACATGCTGTACATTATATGAGAACTGCCATCAACCGAACACAGCATTGTCATCCCACCATGCTTGATAAAATATGGGTTTTTATATGCCTTTTATTTGACCAGCTGTGCTAGCCTAGATGTTTTGTGTGTGTGTGGACACTGGACAGGGTGAGGAAATGAGTCATAGTCTTTTGTGAGACTACATGTTGCTGAAATACACGGTTGACCTTGAGCCTGGGAATGTGAATTTGACAGAATCTAAATCATCCAATGAATTGCTCTAATGTCATCTTTTCAAACGATCTTCTGTAACAGCTGAAGTGTGTGTGTGTGTGTGTGTGTGTGTGTGTGTGTGTTGTTTCTGTTTGTACAGGTTGATGTGTGACCTGAATACGTCAGTGTGTGTGAGCTGTTGCTCGTCCTTCGTGTGTGTGTGTGTATATTTGAAGTCTTTGCTGTGTGAATCAAATATTCATGACACTGGATTGGCTGCCGAGCTAAGAACAGCCTGAAGGGGAGTGGGTCTCTCTCTCTCTCTCTCTCTCTCTCTCTCTCTCTCTCTCTCTCTCTCTCTCTCTCTCTCTCTGTCTCTCTGTGTGTGTGTGTGTGTGTGTGTGGTGGTGGTGTCTGCATAAAGGGTTAGCTGAGGAAGCAGGAGCAGTGCTGTACTCGTCTCTCTTAGCACGCACGCACGCACGCACACAACAATTGACCGAGATAAGGCACCGGCTAATGCCACAGCGGCTGTGGCTGATGCCGTAGCGCTAATGGAGAGACAGACAGAGGGAGAGCATGTGCTTACGGTATGTATCGTGCCTGACCGCGTGTGTTCACTGTTGCCAGGATGTTGTGACTTTCAAGGTGAATAGATGCCGTTGGCCTTGTGTGTGAGTGTGTGCGCTGTGTACAGATCTTCGCATGCATGTTGTGGTCCCGTCCCGCCGAGGCAGCGTCGCCAGCGTGCTAACGAGGCATGCTAGGCAGATGCTGGGCTTGTGTAGGATGGAGTGGGGGAGAAATGGAGATAGTCGGCGAGAAGCACCTGTTTTTAAAACGACACACGTGCCGTCCGGCTCTGGGAGAAACCGGGACAGCGGGGCGTAACAAGCGAGCGGGAAGGAACGGAAACGGACAAGACATGGCTGCTCCGATGAGCAGGAGGAGCACGGAGATGAGAGGAATGAAGCGGGAGCAAGAATGAGAGGGGAATGTTGGGGCAACACAACCCCAAAAAGGTGCTTGGCTGCTCCTATAGCCTAATACGATCTTGTGCTTCAAGATCGGTCAAGCTCAGGCTGGTTAATACGACTGAACCCCAGTGTGATAGAAACATGTAGCTAAAGGGATAAATAATTAGCAGACATGTTACTTCTTTATTTTCTTTTTCCCAACCCCCCCCCCCACCCCCCCCCTTTCAATCTGTGTCTGCCTACTGCCATATCTGCATAGATGTTTCAGACAGAGCCTTAAAGGGAATGAGCAGTGACCTCTGTGTCTCAGAAAAAAAGTAGATTAGGTAGGCACCTAAACATGCATGTAAAGTTGTCCGATAATGTGAATCATTATGTGTTAATATAATACATAATATGTTAATATATCGTAATATGTTAATATTAAGTGAATGAGTTGATAAGCTGGCAGTGTTTTGTTCAGCTCTGTTTGAAGCAATGCAGTTGTTCACTGTTTGACAAGTTGGTTAGCTTGTTACATAATATGTATTGTAATTTAGCTTTTAACGGTGATAGAATTTCACAGGAATTCTCTTCTAATGGCCTGTAAGATTGTGCTTTTGGCAGCTACTGTAGTGTTTCATTATATGGCCAGGTGGTTTGCTACTCTTCATTGACTCCCACATAAAGACAATAACATTTGTGTGTAACTAAATTATTGCCATCATATTATGATGGCAATAATTAGCATTAAATTATTGCTATCATATTATGATGGCACACCGCCTTTGGTAAAGGTTGATTTTGAATTACGTATTGATGTGCCCTACTTTTGACCCGACAGAGCGGTAATTTAATCCAGTATTTTAGGATGAAAATGACGCAGTTCATATGTTTGGGAGATCGTAGGCTATGCGGGTAAGTAGTGCTTTCTAAAGCAAACTCTAAATTGTTATCATTAAGAAACAGCAAATATCAACTTACTATAATCAATTCAGGTTTGCAGCGACATATTCCATATTTTCTGTAGACCGTTGATATTTTAACCAGCAGCAAAATGATAGAGGTGAGTTCAGAATTGGCGAATGTTCGTGGCAAACATTATTGCTTTGACCTTGAATGTTGAACTTTTTTGTAAACATTTCAAACATATTAGATTGAAGCAGTCATCCTTTGTCCAGCGTCAATGTGTGTTCGTTGAGAACTACCTCCTCAAACAGTTTGCTGCGAACTCAAGCAAATGGAAAAATGTTTGCCAATTCTAAACGCACCTCTGTTCCACTATTGTCATGTGTGTTATTTGTTGCGATTGGTTGCAACAGTTTCATTGCTTGGCAAAGTATGTAGGCTACAAACCTTGAAGCTAATGAAACAAATGCCATATTTTTGCATTTATTCTTCTAAATGTAGTTGGCTAGGAGTTAATGAGTTTTGCTAATCTCAAAAGATATCAAATACACTTTTTTTAAAAGATAAAACCTTGTCAAATGATATTCCGACGAGGTTGTATTTCGGCCAATGTGTTCCACCGGGTTTTTTTTTTTTTTTTTTTTTTTTTGTCTTATGTGCATTCAACAAAAGTCAGTTCAAACGTGTGATTGATAATGACGTACCTAGCTACCTTTTTTTTTTTTCTTCTTCACTGGAGAGAAATAATTTGTTATATTCCTGGAACACTAAGTCACTACACTAAGCGGTGATGACGGTACTGAGCTCAACCCATGGTGGGCATCACATGACCGATGATGTGGTTCTCCTCACATAACATTCCTATGTTGTTGTAGTAGTTTCAAACTGCTTGAATACATTGTGCTGTGGTATAGAGTACGGACTAACCTATATCAAGTTGCATGAACCTGCAGGCACTCTGTCTGTATGTAAAAACATGGGCTTTTTGGTATACCTTGCCACCTAATTTGGCATTCAAATCTGTGAAGGCAGTTGCTCTGGTCTAGTCTACAGAAAAGAAGTGATGGAAGGATTGAAGAAATCGAAATTTGCCGGATAGTCGGTAGCTATGAACAAAATACAAATTACATTTGCCACGTAACGTTTATTTTGTTTTCACTGTATGCTGTCTGAAATTATGTGTAAAATAATACAAAACTATGATGCGTGAATATTGTTCACTAATTTGCTGCCAGCGTCCATCATCCATTGATTTTTGTTTTCATCTTCGTGGTTTGCCGGCTGGCACCGCTGACTTGCATGTGTGCCCACCAATGGGGCAGCCAGCAAGGCGGGGAAAGCCTTCTCTGGAAAGGTCCCAGCATGACTGGGCATGTTTAAAGATGTTTCCATTGGGTTGTTAGCGACGTGTCCCGAAGGGCGTTCCTTTAAGAGACACATTCAGCATGGTAACGCATACACGCACTACTACAGATCTAACGTTCATGTCTCCACACATACACATTAATGTCCTAGACACAAACGCTGCATAATTATCTGCTTTTAATTATGTCTGAATGTTCCCATGGCAACATCCAGAGTCCATTCAACACAAAGGATGTTGTGTTTACATATCCAATATATAGTTACACTCCACTGTTGTGGTGGCATCTCATCATTACAATAATCAGGCTTCTATTGGGGTCAAGTACGAGACTCAGTGTTGCTATAGTGATTCTTAGTGCTAGGGTTAGTGTTAGTATGTGTCATCCTAAGTTGCATATCTTTGTGTTTACTTGATGCTACAGGCTTCATGTTGCTCTTTTTGTGGAAGTGCTCTATAATATTACTAGGATAAAGATTGTGCTCGTTTAAAATAACAAGTGAAACCACACTGATTTTAACTTGGATTAAACTACTGTACCTAGCACCATATGGTCTTTATCTCAGCATTAAGTGATGAGGTAATGAGTAAACAGATTACATGAGGACATTGTGCTACCCTCTCTGTTGAGGTGGGCTGCATAGGCTGGCATTCATGCGACGGCTGGCATTCATGCCACTCTGGCAGCTCCGGCAAGCTCCACAATCACAATGACTCTCCGGGGCGAGGTTAGCTCACCCGAGGAGGGTCATTTTGGTAGGCCGCACTATGTGACTGGTTGCTTCGTAACTCGTGTCGTACTGTCATGGGTTCTTCTGAACATGTGCCGCATACAGTATTTCTATTGGGAAAAATACAAAGTCTTTGTAGATTGGTAATGCACATACAGTGCATCCGGAAAGTATTCACAGCGCTTCACTTTTTTGTTATAGCCTTATTCCAAAATGGATTACAATCATGTTTTCCTCAAAATTCTATGCACAATACCCCATAATAACAAAGCGAAAAGTTCGTTAGAAATTCTTGCACATTTATTAAAAAAAATAAAAAATAAAATAACTGAAAAAATAATCACATGTACATAAGTATTCACAGCCTTTGCCATGACACTCAAAATGGAGATCAGGCACATCCTTTTCCACTGATCATCCTTGAGATGTTTCTACAACTTCATTGGAGTCCACCTGTAGCAAATTAAGTTGACTGGACATTATTTGGAAAGGCGCACACACCTGTCTATATAAGGTACCACAGTTGACCGTGCATGTCAGAGCACAAACCAAGCCATGAAGTCGAAGGAATTGTTTGTAGACTGGAGACAGGATTGTACCGAGGCACAAATCTGGGGAAGGCTACTGAAATATTTCTGCAGCATTGAAGGTCCCAATGAGCACAGTGGCCTCCATCATCCATAAATGGAAGAAATGTGGAACCACCAGGACTCAAACTGAGCGATCGGGGGAGAAGGGCATAAGGTCAGGGAGGTGACCAAGAACACTATCACTCTGACAGAGCTCCAGCAATAGCTCCGTGTAGAGAGAAGAACCTTCCAGAAGGACAACCATTCCTGCAGCACTCCACAAATCAGGCCTGTATGGTAGAGCGCCCAGACAGAGGCCATTCCTCAGTAAAAGGCACACGACAGCCTGTCTGGAGTTTTCCAAACAGCACCTGAAGAACTCTGTCCATGAGAAAGAAAATTCTATGGTCTGCTGAAACAAAGATTGAACTCTTTGGCCTGAATGCCAAGCGTCATGTCTGAAGGAAACCAGGCTCCACTCATCACCTGGTCAATACCATCCCTACAGTGAAGCATGTTTTTTTTTAATACATTTTTAATTAATTTGTATTTTTATTTTAATACATTTTGGAATGAGGCTGTAACATAACAAAATGTTGAAAAAGTGAAGTGCTGTGAACACTTTCCAGATGCACTGTAAATGGCCACAGTAGTCATAAGACTTGTGGTAAAGGTTTACAGCAGTGGTATTCCGAGAACTTTACAGTTTACACCCAACACTTGAACTGGTCTCGTTTTAGCTTTCATTTTAACAAGCTCACCGGGTGGGGAATTTAGTTTTGGGATTCAACTGGTGGATGAAATGTTAAGAGGACTTCCTGAGAGGGTGGACCTGATGCGTCAGACCAGGTACAGTAGCCCTGATGCTTCAATCACGGAAGCCAGCCATGTCCCATTTAGCACATCTTTGATGTGCTGATTGGTGACTGTGTGTTGTTGCCGGACCTCCTCCTGTGTCTCTGCTCCTGCATTGCTACCACTTCCAGTCAGGACACTGTCGGGAGACCAGCTTGATTCGATATCATGCAAATCCACCAAGCCTGCCCTGTACACACACACACACCGGAAAGCTACAGGCTATGCATATCACGTCATATGAGCAGCGCGCACGCACGCATCACGCACGCATCATGCACAGATGTCTGAGGATGCAGTGATTATTGTGGTAAATATACGGGCAAAAATCCGATTGCATTGAATTCACATGGAAGAACTGCTCATTCCGGTCCCAGAGCTCTTCCATCAAATGATTGCTTTTAATCTGATTTCCATTTGGAAAGTATAGCCTACTACACCCTGCCCACACTGGTGTCTGGGAGGATGTAATGAAGGGTAAAGCATACACCCCGCCTCTCTCCGCTTTCTCCACTCCTCGGGGACCCAGACAAGTGCATGTGTGCGCGTGCAAGAGGCTGCCACATAAGAGCATACGTGCTCTCCATCCACAACAACCGTCGATTTGTTCAGTAGAGTACGTGCTCTCCATCCACAACAACCGTCGGTTTGTTCAGTAGAGTACGTGCTCTCCATCCACAACAACCGTCGGTTTGTTCAGTAGAGTGGCCAGCATGCTTCAGTAGATGGAGGGTCACAGCGAATGAGATCCTGCCTGTCATCCAGACATGCTGTATTGTTCCACTGGCTGATTTACATCACGTATGATCCAACAGCATTCTATTGCTCCTACCGCCACATCTAACTATAAACATGGTTTATTCAATTAAGTTTTGTTTTTTTTCTCGCTTACCGTATGTTGTTTTGATTTGTTCGGCAGTGAAATTGAAATTGAAAAAAATTGGTGTGTGTGTGTAACCACACTCCTGTCCTGTCTGAACAATTTGTAAACACGCAACCAACCCTATTCCATACCACTTGCCCTTGCATGGCCGGCATACAGTGCTTAGCCTAAAGCTTGCGGTACCTTGAAGTCACTTGCCCAGTCTGAAATAGCCTGTTACTCCCCCATCTCATGTCTAGATAAAAATAGTCTCTGATAGGGTGGGCCCGGCCTCCTTATCAATTCTCCCTGCCTCCTCCTCCTCCTCCTCCTCTCGTGTGCTGTCAGAGGAACAGCAGCGAGTGTGCAGCCTCGTTAGAGCTGTAAAATGCCAGATCCTCCTGCCGTGCGTGCGGCGTGGGTGCAGGATGCAATGTGACACAGTGCCGCAGCTTCCTCTTGTGTTGTGTTTTGCTTGTGGCTCCAGTAGCAGAGCAATTTTGCTTTCTCAGCAGCCAACAAGTGTGCGGCTGCTACGTGATCGGGGGGACCGCGTGTTGTCAGTCCACTAATGACACGCAGCAGTCCCGACCAAGTCTTCTATTCACACACGCGGCAGTAATTGAGGGCAGTGTCCCCGTGTCGTGTTTTTCTTGCCTAGTCGAGCCAGAAACACGGGAGACGATCTCTAACACCGTTGGTAATTGGACCAAGCAGGCTTCACGCTTTTAAAGGGGTGTGAAAGTATCTGTGTTTATGTGTTGTGCATTTTAAGGATTGTTTTGGGGCATCAGGGTGTGACCAGAAGCAAGAATATTAATTTCTTGACAACTTGTTGCCTTGTCTGCATGGCTTTTTTATGATGTGCCACATGCCATTGCTGCCATAACGGGAGTTTAAATTTTCTCCAAGGTCGTGACCTTTTTTATAATTTGTCTGAGCTGAGGTCCTTGACGTTGCTAGGCAACCATTCCCTCGTATCGCATTAAGCGCAGCAGCAGAATTGGTGTGCATGAGAAAGATTCAAGGCAGCCTGCTGCATCATGACCATGGTTGTTCATAAAACTGTGGGCAGCTAATCTACCAATATAAACCACAGCCTTTGTTTACTTTCCAGTAAATTTTCCATTATCTCTAGGGCTGTCCCGAATACCATTTTACAGGTTTCCAATACTTGATGGTATTCCCGAAAGAATGATCGAATACTCTCAAAAAAGCCATTAAAAACACTCAACTATAATTAAGAAGTATAACAGAAATAATCTTTGATTCCTCCTGTATTACCCAATAAGAGTGTGTGTTGAATGAATACAGTGTAGGGCAGGCAATTACATTTCAACATGTGGGTTTACAGTATATGGAGACAGTAGGGATTAATGGGAAAACATGCATACATAATGTGAAAAAACGAATACTCGAATCCCAATGTTTAAATCGAATACATGCCCAACGAAAGAATACCTGAATAATCTAATATTTGGGGCCAGCCCTAATTATCTTAAATAAATCTCTCACGTAGATATCCATACGTACGTCCTGTCTCAGCAAGCCCTTTTTGTCCTGTGCCCATTCTCTGGAGGAGACCGTGGGGCCGGACCTCAACTGTCAGTGGCCCAGATTGAAGTGGCATATGGAACACACTGTTGTCTTGCCGTCTCCCGTGGCGACCGCTTCCTCTCATTTGCACCCTGATGTCATAACAACACTTTTTCAGTATTACCCAATTTAATGTGTCGGGATGTTTCGGAGCATCTCTGTAATCTAATATCTGTGTAGTAATCTCTATCTCTCTCTCTGTCTTGCTCTGCTTGGTCCTAGGGTCTAGACGATGAGGCCATCATTGACCTTGGGAAGACTAGCTCCACCACACACACCAACTATGAGATGGAAGAGCTGGAACGTAAGTCCAGCCCGGCCATGTTTTCATTGTGTGGTCCCGTTGCTGGATCTTATATTCATGACTGAATGTGTGTGGCTCTCTGTGTGGATAATAATATTAATAATAATAATCTTTATTTGTAATGCACTTTTCGTACATAATTGTAGCTCAAGGTGCTTTACAGAGAGGGAATATATGCACAATCGTGCTTCCCATAAACAATACAGAAATTCAGAAAAACATGAATAAAAATGGTTAAAGGAATCTGAAAAAAAAGTTATAATAATAATTTTAAAAAGATTTAAACGGATGCATAAGGCATTTCCCTTATCCTGTTTGTTGCTATGTCAGAATGTCAGCAATACAGTGTTACTATATGCAATTTTCCCACTGCAACAACACCGGTATGGCGACCCGGCCTCTGTGAGGTCTTTATTTTCTAAATGCAACATAAGGCGTATAAGAATGGTTCAAAGAATACAATAAAAATCCATAATATGATATTGAAATCACATAAGAAATATGCGGTGGAGGACAAAACGTTTGCGTAACATCAGACTTCTTTCAGATTTCACAAAATAACAGGCAGCGTGTGTTGAACCTCTGATTGAAGGTAATAGTTGCATGTCTCGAGGGCCTCCCTCCACAGCCTGGTGCTTGCTATATCTCTATACCCCACACACAACTATCCCAAAATCTGATTTTGATTACTTGAGCAGGGGATTAACCTGATTAGCCGGCCACATGGCCGGAGCTTTCCCTGCTAGCTCGTCTGACCCCACCAGATTAGCAAACTAACATGCATGCACACGCACATTCCATGGATCAGTAATACCTGAAATACTCTGCAGTATTCTAGGATACTACTGATTTATGACCCTTGGCCTTTCTTAGGACTACACAATAATGGAAGACAATAAGATATGGAATAATGATGATGATGATAATAATAATGCTGCAAACCTGGCCAAGTTACAAGTATGCAAACTGGCATTAGTCTTTGACCCGTTGCATGAGTAGTAAGCTTAAACCGGGTATGGGAATATCAAGGCAGTTACAGTATGTTAATGGGAAACGGACTTAACTACAATTTGTAAAATTGTGTGTGGGGACCTATCCTGTATGTGCGTATGTGTACACACACACGCTTGGTATGATGTACAAAATGACTCACAGCTGTGTGAATTGATTGAATTCAAAGACTTGTTGTATGCCTTGCATTTTATGTGGTGCTGTAATTGAATGGTTGACATGTTTGTTGTATGTGGACGCTTTTAAGCTGCCCCCTTGGCCAGGCCCCTCTTCAATAGGTTTTCAATATAAATAGGTTTAAAGTCCCTGGTTAAATAAAGGTGTATATATTTATACTTTATACATAAGTTTGCATTAGAACGTCACCCAGGGGTTTATTCCAAGTTGTTGTGTAATTGTTGTTGTTTCTCTCAACCAGAGCAGGTCTTATTATCTCTCTGTACCCTGCCTGAATGGAGAGGGACGTTTTCACAGGGCCCGTTGGCACCTAGAGTAATCACTATCAGCAACACCTCTCTTTCCGGTTCCCTGGTGGGCCCCTGTGCACCCCTCCCTGCAACTCTATAGTGGGCCCACCCTGCTTTGTTTGCTCCCATGTGAGCTCGGCCCCCTTTTTTTTTTTCTTTCTTTCTATCCCATTTTGTGTTTTTGTTAACCCCCCCACCTGTCTTCTACCCCTTCCTCCAGTGCTTTTCATATGGTTCCATCTCTCTCATTCTCTCTCTTCCATCTGCTCACCTTTTGTGAGGGCCTCTTATTTCTTCCTTAGAGTCGTGCATCTTATTTTCCCTCCTCCCCAGGTTCTGCGCAAATACAGAGAAGTGACTCATCTGCGGAAAATGCCTATTGGCAGAGAAAGTAGGGCCGGGGGGGCGGGGAGGGATGCTTGCATCTCTAAACAAGGATCTTGTGCATTAGAAGAACAATGTAAAAGTATAAAAGGCGGGAGGGAGTATATATACATACACAGAAACCGAAGGGCGACAAATGGAAGGATCCTCTTCTGCTAGTGGTAACAAAGCAAATGGAAAAACCTTTTTGTTTTTCTCTTCCCAAGAGGGCTGTTCGTGGTTCTGTATTATGTCTCCTAACCAAGTTGTCCAAGACCTGTCTGTGACTCCTGGCTTACAGGCCTAGTGTATACAGTATGGTAGATTGATGCATGCTGTGAGTCTAGCACATGCTTTGTGTCCTTCAGCCTGTTTTGACATGGACTATGTTCACACTGAATCAATGCTAAAACATAAGACATGCTTTTCAAAGGATGATGTGCTGGAATTGCAACTAGGTTTAGCAAAACGTTATAATTAACTGATAAACTAAAGCCAGGTGTATACTTTGTACAGTGAAGTCTTTGCATGTTTTAAGCACGATTTGGCAGATTTTACGATCAATCGAGTTTACACTCAATCGACTGTCGTTGGACGTAGAGTGTGATCAAAGAAACGGCTATTGGGGGTTCAGGGAATAGACAAATGCAATGAGCTGTAGGAGGCTCCGAATTTCTGACATGTCCGAGCGCTGATGCAAGCATATAACTGATATCCTGTTGGAACTTCGTTGTGTATGTGTGTGTGTGTGTGTGTATATATATATATATTAGTGCTGGGACGATTAGTCGACGTAATCGACGTAACCGGTTACTTAATACGTCGATTTGCTAAATGTACCGTCG
>JAODUK010070794.1:0-16493 GCA_027564635.1 Typhlichthys eigenmanni
ACGGTCTCTTATGTGACGTAGTGCTGATGAAGAGGCTGAGACTAGAGACAGTCTCCTAGGTGACATAGTGCTGATGACGAGGCTGAGACTAGAGAGTCTCCTAGGTGACATAGTGCTGATGAAGGGAAGAGGCTGAGACCAGAGCCATGTAAAGAGAAAGTCATGCCATCTCCATGTTTATCACTGGTAGACCTATGGGAGCTACATTATCAATAGAACGTTTCCATTACGTTTGTATTGATTTCTGATAAGACTGACTGACCCCAGATCTGTGTCTGCAACTTCCAGGTCAAATTCACTGTGAAGACACCAAACACACACTGGTCCCCTCTGGAGAATGTCTCAGTAGTGATGTTTGCATAAGTCAATCCAGAACAGACATGGAGAGGTGTCAGCTTAAAGTTGTAGTTCTCAGTGCTGAGGAGGAGAATACTCAACACATCATTTGTTGAGCATTCTTCTGGATGGAATGGAATCTGAAATTCCATTCAGTCAGAACATATTCAAACTGCGGTCATATACTTTCAGCTATCACCTGCGTGGAGCCTTGTGCCAACAGCAGCTGCTCCTGCAGCACAAACTGTAGGAGGTCTGCAACATATGGTAATGTTCAAATAAGAATGCATACTGCACATTAATGGTATTTTATTATTGATATAAAACCTCTGCTAAGTGTAGAATAAGTGAATAGGCTACAGCATGTATTCACCTGGATCAGTGTTTGTTGTAGTGGTGTGTGTGTTGGGAAATACAGTATGAAGCAATGCCGTTTATGTAGCAGGAAATGACAGTTGCTAAGGTAACTGACACTGTTCTCTCCTCAGTGACCATATGAATATGATTTATGCAATTACAGCAAACTTAATAAAAAAGGTCTATTGAATTTGTATTTTTCTTCTATATATTATTTACTTACATGCATTTTCAAGTGTATCCCACTTTTCTAGTGATCCCTAAATAGTGAAACAGTTATCATTAACGAGGCCATATCACCACTGCTGCGTGAATACTTGAAAATATGTGTTGAATTTAATTGCTTTAAAAACCTCCTGTATTTATTGTTCAATTTCTTCCTCTTTCATTCATCGAGTCATATAATGTGGTTTTCGTTCTCTCTCTCTCTCTCTCTCTCTCTCTCTCTCTCTCTCCATCTATCTCTCCATCTCTAATTCTTGTTCTCTCTATTCTTCTCTTCCATTTATTTCTCTCTCTCTCCATCTCTCCATCTCTCTCTGCGATTATATTCTATTCCTCACAGGTCTCTTCCACCTGAGCCGTCTCCATGGCGATGTGAGCTTGCTTCAACGGATTCAGTCACTAGGCAACCGGCAGCAGAAGCTCCAGTGTCGTTACAGCGGGAGTCCCACACCTCCCAGAATATCACGCTCGACACCAGATTTTAATATTGTATATTCGAGGATTGGAGCCTGGTGCTTGCTTATTAGTACACTATGCTTATGAAATGCATACATTATATTCCACTGTAAAACATTTGGCCATGATGTTGTAAACCAAGCGCCTACGTAGGCCTAGCCTAGGCCTATACTGACTTTAACAAACAAGTCGAAATATCACCAGCTAGTGTGTGTGTGTGTGTGTGTGTGTGTGTGTGTGTGTGTGTGTGTGTGTAGGTAGGTAGGCTACCTGAAATGAGGTAACAGAACCAGAATGCTAAGAAAAATATCAGGGTTCCTTGACATGTCGGCCAGGACGTCACAACAGGCTATGCCTACTATTATTAGCCTATAATAATGATATAGGCTGCAGCCTAAATGAGGATATATATGTCCAAATGCAGTACAGTATATTTCAGGTGGTCTGTGCTGCCTGTAGTCAATGAACGTTGAGCACGATGCACCATTTATAAGTGACGTGCCAATCTTGGCCTTATTTGGCGGTCACTTACGTTGTAGGGTTGAATAATTATCCATTGGACTGGCGGATCCGTGCTCCGGTTTAAAAATAGAAGCAGCAACCGTGAAACCCAGGTAATTTTTTCAATTTACCGCGAATAGAGCATCCACGGACAGCGCCCCCTCACGACTGAATCAGTCACTGCCAACCGCATCTTGGTTCCCGGGGCCAAAAGACGAATAAAAATGAACAGTTAAAAAATCGAATATCACGCCCAGATGTCCAAAGGACCACAGCGACTATGCTCGCCAAAAGGCGGTGGATGCGTCAGTCTTGGTCTCTCAAAGAATCCAAGTCGTTCCCCCCGTTTCTCATCGTTAATTCCGCGGATTAAAATAATTCCCATCTAGCAGGTTCGCATCGGTAACGTCATCACAGTAATCGACGCTCCTGCACAGAGCCAACGCGCACAGCACGCCGTGAGAGGATGCCACAGAACGAGATACGGTCCCAGTGAGGATAATCTCATTGGAACGGTCGCCGGGCCGTCGTAAGAAAGGGCAGTTCTCCGGGTTGAAGCCTGAGTCCGTCCCCGTTATCGCCGCCGCAGAAGGAAAAATAAATCCATTTCTCCTTTGCGGAGTCAGAGGAGCGCTCCGGTCTCCTCCCTTCTGTGTGGTGCACGAGGACGCCAGGGTACGCGTGCGTGTGCACGAGTGAAAGACGTCTGGAAATAGGCTATAGTCAATTTATAGATCAGAAACAAGACCTCTGCAATATCTTTATTTGTGATGCTGGATATTCCTGCTATAGGGAAGGCTATAACACGTCCACGAAGCTACTTTCATTAACTCTCTAACATTTAAACATGCTATAACAGTTTGTAATTAGTTAACCCACCTAGGATGTAATAGTTACATTGCCAAGTTGAATTAGGGAGGTAGTTGTACATTGATGTAAGGAAATTAGACCATGGAGTCATAAGTTATTTACATAAATTGTAGACTAAGAAGTGATTTATAGCAATTGCATGACGTGTAACTGTACAATTATGCACCCACAAAAAATATGGACAACGAAAAATCAACAACACACAACAGACTTCAACATCCAGAACACAATATGGTATATCAGTTATGAACAGTGCTGCATTTCACATCCATCTATAGGCCTCTCTGTCTGCTTACCCTTAAGTGCTTTGCACACGGCACGCATGATTTCACACCGTCACGCTGCATCTCGGTCCGAGAACAACGTTTTGTTCAGTTGCAGTTGTAAAAGAAAGCTAATAATTCATCTATCTATCTATCTATCTATCTATACGTCTGTCTGTCTCTCTCTATCTATTATGTCTATATCTATCAGTGTATATACTTACCTATCTACCTGTGCCTATACCTACCAGTGTCTACGCATCTGTGGTTACAACTGCGTTAACCAGATGTATTGTGTAAATTCCCAGCTTCCCTACCCTACGTTATACTGTAAATGATAAATTGACACTGTCCTTATTCAAATCTGTGATGTTTGGCAGTTAGTCTCCAGTTAAACCCCTCAAAACTGTGCTGGGATCTTCTGAGATCGGCTGCGATTAAGAGCAGTCTGTCAGAGCATAGTTGGGCACCGACGCAGCCTGCCTCGCAGGCAGCAGCCGGTCATTCTGTTAATAAGTCAACTGTTTTACAGTCTGACTCCTTCTGTCAGTCAACCACTGCATGCCTTCACTCTCCAAACCTGTCTGTACTCCTTTACCTGCAAATCTCACATCTAAATCAAATGTTGCATGGTTTCATATTTATGGTTGCATTCATGCCTTGGTTCCTGCTGAGGCATTAATGCAACCATAAATATGAAACCAGGCATGGTTTCATATTTATGGTTGCATTAATGCCTTGGTTCTTGCTGAAGCTAGAGCTTTTATTATATTTGCCTTTTGTATTCATCCCAGATGTTTTTTTGTCTTCGTTATAGGACAGCGTTGTTCATTTTGAGTGTCTTACAGTGAGGTAACAACACCCAGATCATTCCAGCTGTATCAACAAAATGACATGCAGCTACCTTACTGCACTAATCCTTATATGGTATTTTGTGAATGGGTGTTGCTAGGTAACTGGGGTGCAGTAAAGCATGGCAACTGTAGGTCCCTGTATCAAAGATGATAAGATATTAAAATCCTATAAATATGACAGAATATGACAGAAGTTTACACCAAGCATAAGCTATAATCAATATGCACAGAGGTGTAGCAATAGTGCTAGCCTTTGATCGATTATAATGCTTTAAAAATTAACTTGTGGAAAGATGAACTGAAATACCTTTTACTATTGGGATATACTGTACATCTCAAAAACATTCCTGCATTTTAGTCTGTATCTCAGGGCTGGATGGACCCATTTTATGCAGGTATGGACACCTGGACAAATAACTTACATGAAAATCTTAGTTACCAAGCATCTAGTTTCAGCCTCTTCCATCCATCAGCTCTACGTTGTACTGTTCCTCGTGTGTTACCAATAAATAGAGAACTTAATCAACTTTAATTATATGCTTTCATTATACAGGAGACATTACTTTACAGACTATTTATCATTTCATCTTACTTCCTGCGCATGCTCTGATCTTACGTACAACGTAACCTGTACTTATTATCGTTACATACGTCGCATAACCCAAGGTCTGCGCCTAATAGAAGGCTGCGAACACTTCCCAATGGAACGTGTCTAGTTCTCCAGGTGCATTCTGGGTCTGGCTACACCACACAATATACGCGTGTCCTTCCTCATGTCCAAGCCAGCCCGGTGACTTCACATACAACTACTCTTCCTTCCTTCACACTCATGTGGGACTTCTACACCCAGACAAGTTAGCTGGTCAGGTTCCCTTCTTGTATTTTAACACAATGCGCACACGCGTGTGTGTGTGTGTGTGTGTGTGTGTGCGTGTGTGTGTTTGTGTGCACGCACGACTGTGCGCGTGCACAGTAAGAGGAGACAGATGTAGACAAACACAGGAGAGAGTGATACTGAAAAACTCCCTCTCTCGCTCTCTCTTTCTCTCTCTCCCCCTCTCTGCTGCTTCCTCTCGCTGCACTGTGGGCTCTCTGTTGCTATGACAACCCCGTCCTGCCCCTGCCGTGGCAGAGGCAGGACGGGGTACCTGTGAAGCGGAGGCCGATGGCGGGCCAGTATAGACGGAGAGACTCCACACGCCACACCAGTGTTTGGCAAAGCAGCGTCAAGACGCTCCCACGCTGTCGTCATCGGGGGGGTTATTGTCCCCGAGAGCACACTCGTGTTTCAACATACACGTTCACACCATTCAGCAGGACATGCATACATCAGACAACAGGTTCCCTCAGCGCTGGTCTGGCGTCCATATGTCTAAGCCCTAACCACACCTCGATGCTGTAGCCGTACGCACTGCAGAGAAGACCTGGGGAGCCACAGGTTTGTACGGGGTCCAGCAGAGAGACCTGGTGAGCCACAGGTTTGTACGGGGTCCAGCAGAGAGATCTGGTGAGCCACAGGGTTGTACGGGATCCAGCAGAGAGACCTGGTGAGCCACAGGGTTGTACGGGGTCCAGCAGAGAGAACTGGTGAGCCACAGGTTTGTACGGGGTCCAGCAGAGAGACCTAGTGAGCCACAGGTTTGTACGGGGTCCAGCAGAGAGACCTGGTGAGCCACAGGGTTGTACGGGGTCCAGCAGAGAGCACGGCAAACTGCTCAGTGCTAAAGCGTGGGCGGGGAGGTGGGGGGTTTCAACAAGGGCAACTTGGGACACAAACTGAGGAGAGTGGAATCCACAGACGTAGTGATAAAACCAGATACGGCACATGTAGTGTCTGCATAACACGTTCATGGAACGGGCTACATAAACAACGTTTTCACTCATTACTGTTCATTTATCTGCAGAGGGAATGAAGCACAGCAGGCTGTGGAGGTAGACGGTATGCTACGGTACCAGTGTGTAGAGTAAACAAGGAATTAAAGCCAACCTATTCTGTATTCTGTAATGGTACACCAGCAAATACATGGGATGCCGGGGTACCAACAAACCAGCATTTCATGGTTCCAGCATGCAAAACATACCTTATGCTGGTGATCAGCAATGCTGTATTTTTAGCAGGGAACGTCATACATTTCGCTGTGCAACACAGAATGTATATCTGACGGGGAAGCAAGATGCACGATGTGCACTGATTGAACAAGACTAATAATAAACAGACTAATACTGTATTATTCTGACAAAAACTATGAATGCATAAGTAGGGTCCAAAAGCAGTCAGACCTTTGCACTACCCTAGCCTAGCCTAGCCTAGCCCAGCCTAGCATACCCTAGCCTAGCCTAGCCCAGCATAGCCCAGCCTAGCGTACCCTAGCCTAGCCCAGCCTAGCGTACCCTAGCCTAGCCTAGCCCAGCCTAGCGTACCCTAGCCTAGCCTAGCCTAGCCCAGCCTAGCCCAGCCTAGCGTACCCTAGCCTAGCCTAGCCCATCATAGCCCAGCCTAGTGTACCCTAGCCTAGCCCAGCATACCCTGGGCCAGCCTAGCCCAGCATAGCCCAGCCTAGTGTACCCTAGCCTAGCCTAGCCCAGCATACCCTGGGCCAGCCTAGCCCAGCCTAGCGTACCCTAGCCTAGCCTAGCCCAGCATAGCCCAGCCTAGTGTACCCTAGCCTAGCCTAGCCCAGCATACCCTGGGCCAGCCTAGACTACCCTAGCCTAGCCCAGCCTAGCGTAGCCAAGCCTAGCCTACCCTAGCCTAGCCTACCATAGCCTAGCCTAGCCGAACTAAGTTTAGCCTAGCCTAGCTTACCCTAGCCTAGCCTAGCCCAGCCTAGCCTGGGCCAGCCTAGCCTACCCTAGCCTAACCTAGCCGAACTGAATTTAGCCTAGCCTAGCTTACCCTAGCCTAGCCTACCCTAGCCTAGCCCAGCCTAGCGTAGCATAGCCTATCTGAACTACGTTTAGCCTAGCCTAGGTTACCCTAGCCTGAGTTTAACCTAGCCTAGCTTACCCTAGTCTAGCCTACCCTAACCTAGCATAGCATAGCCTAGCTGAACTAAGTTTAGCCTAGCCTAGCTTAGCCTAGCCTAACTGAGTTTAACCTAGCCTAGTTTACCCTAGTCTAGCCTACCCTAACCTAGCCTAGCCAAACTGAGTTTAGCCTAGTCTACCCTAGCCTACCCTAGCCTAGCCTAGCCTAGTTTAGCCTAGCCTAGCCTGCCCTAGTAAAGAGTTTGTGTAAGGTGTGACAATTGCTATATGATGTCCTGTACTGTTTCTGTTGCGGAAAGGATTTCAGACGGACGAAAATATCTGGATATATCGTTTGTTGTTCACGTGACTAGGGACAGGACATGCTCATCCCATCGTAGCATTGTGGTGTATGGTAGTTTTAATACGTGTAATTATACCCCTTACCTGTGCTTGGCGCTGTCTACCTGTAGTGAAGTACAATGACACAGTAAATAATAAGAGATTGTGCTTGTAAGCAAGGTCTCGGTGATATATTGTATATTAAAATAGACAGCATACATGATAGGCCTACATCATCACAAAATTGTACGGGTTTGTTTTGAATTATGACTAAACAAAAATAAATGGAGCAAATGTGTTTCCTTTGAGTGAAGAGCTGTTTTGAGCAGAGTAATATGGCAGAATTGAAGAGGTGGAGCGGAGCGTAGACTTCGCAATTTCCAACCGCTCAGCTCCGCTTACATACTCTGTTCAGGACTCAAGAATCACCAGATATGAGACTTCGGGTCTGTGGGTCTCTGATTCTTGTAGAGCACCGCTGCAGCACGGATCACCAAAGAAGCACCACAAACAATATTGTTACAGCTGCATACTAAATGTGCTTCCAATGGGCTACTCTCTTTTAATCAGACTGCAATTTGAGTGAAAATAATATCCAGTATTTCATTTTAACGTGTATTTTGTTCGTTGCTCCCGCGCTACGTTCTATGGACAGGAGGAGTCAGGACTCAAAAAGAAAAATCAGAATATGATTCTTCGGGTCTGTGATCAAGTGCTGATCCAGCTTGAGCAAGAGACTCAAGTGATCCATATTATTCTCCCACTCTGTCTGTAAAGTTTATCCTATATTTGTTACTAAATGGTAATCTGCAAGTAGCCTATGACATAATAATTGACATAAATTAATCCACTGAGCCAAACATTTTTAAATGTAATATTTTGTAAATCTCTGGTTTCGTACCAGCGATCTCCCTGTTATAAGCGCCACGGTACAATGCTTATCACAGTGAGCTAACAACCAGATGCATCAAATGATCTGGATCTTCGGTTCTTTCCTAGCGTGACACCAGCTTGAGCTACAGAGACTCAAATGAACCAAAAGGCTCATTTAAAGATTTGGTTCTTAACACTGAACGAGACTCAGAGATCTGGGTCTTGCAGAAGATCCAGAATTGAGGTGTCGAACAGCGAGGATTACGTATTGCACAGCGCCACCATCTGGACACTGTTACACATGCACGTACCTGTACGAGCTTCTGATGGGGGTGGGGGGTGAGCCCGCCTGGCCGCAGGGTCTCCGGGGGGTCAGTAGGGAGAGCTCGCGTGCCTGGCCCACCACAACCCGCTGGTGCTCAGGTTCATCTCCGCCCCGCTGGTGCCTTGCCCTCCGGCCGCTGCAAGGCCCTCTGGGTAACGGGAGTGCTCGGCATTCTTCCCGGGTCGGGCGGAACCAACAGCTCCTCGGTTCTCTGCGGAGGAGGGGGACACACAAGCATGTGACAGGGGAACAGACTCAACACACAGTAAAGGTGCAGTCAGCGAATGTCAGATTCAAATATCTCCTCGGGGTCCGCTAGCTGTTATGTGTGCGTGCGGAAAGAAAAAAATCAGGTGTTTCTATACAGACCTGGCTGCTGGATGTAACACGGATGTTGATGAATCAGTGAAGAAACAGTAGTTTTCTTATAAAAATGAATAAAGGAATAAAGAAAAGGATGTATGAGATGTAGAAGTTAATAAGAGGTTCAGTGTTAATGACAATATCGTTTGGTAAAAGTTCCATGGGCCTGTTCATTGTCTGAACATAATGCAGATGATCAAATGCGCAAGCTGTCATGGCTGAAGGGAAGCAGAGAGAGAGAGAGGGAGAGAGAGAGAGAGAGAGAGAGAGAGGGAGAGAGAGATACAGAGAGGGAGAGAGCAGGCAGGTGACGTGTCTCTATAAAAAGGAGAAGACACTCTGGGCCCAGGTGTGTCCATCTAGCACTGATTGACACCTGCCAGGCACACAAGCACACAGTCACCAGCAGGGGGAACCGAAGAGCCACAGTCCGTTTACAGAGCTGATAGCTGGACACTTGTAGAGAGGAAGATGAGGATGTCCACAGACACCCTGTGAAGAGGAAGATGAAGATGCCCAAAGACACCATGTGAAGATGAAGATGTCCATAAACACCCTGTGAAGATGAAGATGTCCACAGACACCCTGTGAAGAGCAAGATGAAGATTTCCATAGACACCCTGTGAAAATGAAGATTCCCATAGATTGTGATGATGAAGAGGAAGATGACGATGCCCATAGACACCCTGTGGAGATTCTCTAAGACATCCTTTAAAAACGAGGATGTCCATAGATAATCTGTGAAGAGGGAAGACGTCAACATCCTCTCACCAAACTGTAACATTATACTTTTTCTAGAATTGGAATTGACCAGACTTGCTATATCCATCCATCCATCCTTTTATAAATGATTTGCCACATGTTGTCAAATATCTATTCTGCAAGAACCCTCAGAGGTGCTGCCTCGCTAATGCTGTCAGAGGTTTGGTTCTTTCCCTCTTCCAACGTGTAGGCAGAGTTTGTGACGTGCAAAACAACCAGAGGAAAAAGTTCACTTTTCTCATTGTGTAGCAGGTGCTTGATTACATTTTATGGTGAATATTAAGGTGAGCAAATTAAAATATAGAAGAAGTTCTGAGAATGGGTTGGTACATTAGTGTAATTAGCAGTAATACAGCATTAGCCCATATTTAACAACAGGACAAGTACATGCATCCTGAAGAATGAATTAGCAATTAAAATGTTAAATGATTTGCACAGTGAAATTATATACACAGTGAAAATATCCTTTCAGATACCCTGTGTGTCAGCGAGCTCAGCTCCTTACTTGCTTAAATGAGATTATTATGGCATGTGTGTGTTTAACCAGTAGTCTTGTAGTCACCTACCTGCCGCTCTATGACCACAGTGCTTGTTGTGTCTTACCACAGAACATGAGTCAGTGTCTAAGAGAATGTGTGTCTATATGACATGGGATAGACACACACACGCACACACACACACATGCACGCACGCACACACACCCAGCCCCACATCTCCAACTCAAAGCAGGCTGCCTTGATGCTCCTTGAGCACATCTCTGGGATCTGGAAGGTGTGCGTCATGTTGTCATATTTCATCGTTTCCTCCCCTGCGTGTGTCTTGTGCGCTTGGTGATGTGCACAGCTGATTCTGGCACACACACACACACACACGCAGAGCCATGCTACACAACCAGGTGTCACAGGTGTCTCCTAGGTGATCACACGGCCATGGGATGACGTAATGGTCAGCTAGTTCGTAAATATAGTATGCAAAATAAAACATCCCCCACCCATGTGCATATCCTCCACAGTGGTTGCTATGGTGACAGTGTGGGTAATAAAATACTTATTTTCTTTATTAAAATATCTTATTAAACGTTCCACACTTCGTCGGCACCGGAGGGGCTTGGAGTAGTTACAGCCATACACACACACGCTGGAGTGTTGAGGCTTCGTTTTGCAGCTCTCCATTCTAATGGGTTGCAAGGATGATTCAGTCTAGTGGCAACTGCTGTGTGACTTGTCGGTGGGTGAGACCTCTTAAGGCGCACGCATGGTCTCAAGCTCTCAACGCTGATGTTATTAATGGGACCTCCTGCCACCAGATGGCAGTAGTAAAACATTTGAGCAAAGACTCTCTAGCTAGCTAGAACACTAGATGCCAGAGAAACCATGAGGAACCAATCACCAATAATGTTTCATGAACTATTTGATCTCTGAAATGTTGTTATTTGGTATAAACTTTTGGATAGGACCACAGAGGGAGGAATCCACCCTTCATGTAGTTTAGGATACAATAAGCGTCGAGAGGGCAACAGCCTTGTGTGCCCGAGACAGCAGAACCACAACTAATGCTACGTTACGTCTCTGGGAAGGTCTGACTTAAATAATAAAAAAATTATTGGAAAACACACAAACCACTATCTAATCAGTTTTCAACATGGCTGCCCACATCGTCAGATGAATGAATAACACCTTTTAATACTTTTTATGTGTAACGTATCGAAATGCAAGTCAGCTACATTATTTAATGTACATATACAAATGGATGTGAAGATATATCGTTGATATGTGTTATTGTTACTCCTTGTTGCATAGCTGCATACACACACACTACACTTGGTTCAAAGCTACACAATCACCCTAGGGTTAGAAAAGACAATGTCACACACACACACAGTTATTACAAGAAGGACTATGGCCTTTATACCTAACTTTCACTTTCACTAATCTCCCCTCTCTCTCCCTCTCTCTCTCCCTCTCCTTCTCTCTCTCTCTCCTTCTCTCTCTCTCTCTATTCCTCTCCTCTCTCTCTCTCTCTATTCCTCTCCTCTGTCCCTCTTCCTCTCCTTCTCTCTCTCTCTCTCTCTCTCTCCTTCTCTCTCTCTCTCTCTTCCTCTCTCTGCCCAAGATATGCTAGTAAGCCGGGAGGTAGCGTGGGATGAATTAATAAAGGAGAAAAAGTGGAACACAACTCCCTGTGGTTGTGCCTTTTTCTGGGACACACTCGCATGGAAAGAGCAGCACGCACACACACACACACACGCACGCAAGCACGCACGCACGCACGCGCGCACGATCACACACGCGCGATCACACACTCGCTCACACAGAGGCAGAATGCCACAGTCATTGCTGCTATGGTACAGGCACACGGAGGGTTAGAGAGAAGACTCCTGGACCCCCACACACGAGTGTGTCCCACATTAGCCCTCCGTGGTCTCGCTGTGATGACAACACGCGTCTGGGGGCATTCTGATTGGATTGAGCCCAGCACCACCGGACTCTGTGGTTGGTTGGTTTCGCTGCCCTTCCTGACAGAGCCACCCCCCCCCCCACACACACACACACACACGCACACACACACACACCCACACACACACCATCAGTCAATGTCCTCCTGTCTGTACACATTTAACATCCTCAGGTGGCACACACACCTACAGGCTCATGAGGGAATACCACCCTAAATACACTCTGCTTGTACAGCAGCGTGGACTGTGTGGTTCAGCTCGGTTAAAAGTGGGTTTTAAGAGTTGGTTCAGTGAAATGTCTGTTACCAGCTGGGCTGTGTTGACATTCAACACAGCCCAGCTGGCTGTTTGAATCACTGCCCTTATTTTGAGCATCTTCAGAAAAAAAGGGATTAGATCGTTTACAGTCCCCACCCACAAGTCAAACTGTCTCCATGAGATGAGCAACGACACCATGAAAGGAGTTAGTGATACTCACTGTAGGTCTTAACACTGTATCTGCACACACTGTGGGTCTATACACTGTACCTGTATCACTGTAGGTCTATACACTGTAACTGTGTCACTGTAGGTCTATACACTGTACCTGTATCACTGTAGGTCTATACACTGTAACTGTATCACTGTGGGTCTATACACTGTACCTGTATCACTGTAGGTCTAATACACTGTACCTGTATCGCTGTGGGTCTAATACACTGTAACTGTATCACTGTGGGTCTATACACTGTACCTGTATCACTGTGGGTCTTAATACTGTAACTGTACTCTGCCCAATGAAAGCATAGGGCTTCAGTACATGGACCAATGAAAGCAGAAGGCACCATCTCCAACAGAACGCTTAGTATGCTGTAGTGCTTTTCTGTGATGAAAAAATAAAAGCGAAATCAAAGGATTAATCAGGTACCACAACAGACGCATTCTCAAACATATAAATAAATAAAAAGAATAAATAGCCTCTTGCAGAAACCCAAGGGGTACCAGAGTATCCCATAATGCTTTGCTTTAACCTACTTTGGTATTTCAGTTTCCCTCTCTCGGCTTTGTCTGCAGTGCAGTGCACAACCTAGTGATGTTCATGTGTGTGTGTGTGCAGTCTATTCTGCTGCTGTATACAGCGCCTATACGAGGTGCTAGCTGGATGCTAGCTGGATGCTAACTGGATGCTAGCTTGGTGCTAGCTGGATGCTAGCTGGATGCTAGCAGTGTGATAGCTGGATGCTACCTGAAAGCTAGCTGGATGCTAGCTGGATGCTAACTGGATGCTAGCTTGGTGCTAGCTGGATGCTAGCAGTGTGATAGCTGGATGCTACCTGAAAGCTAGCTGGATGCTAGCTGGATGCTACATGGATGCTACATGGATGCTACCTGGAGGCTACCTGGATGCTACCTGGAGGCTAGCTGGATGCTAGCTGCACTCATGAGACATCATCAGTCGTACAGGACCATGCATGTTTGAATGGATGGGCCCACATACACAGCACTGTACAGCGTGCACACACACACACACACATGCACAGCTCGACATGCTGTGTCATGTGTGTGTGTGTGTGCGCTGACTGCATGACGGAGACAGTGAAGCTGGCCTTCCTGAAGGTCTCGTCTCCACGGCGATATAGAGGGTCACTGCGTGGGCCTCCTCCGCTGTCTTCTCTCTCCGTGAGCGAGGACGCGGGTTGCACCGCCGTAAGCGTCAGCTCTGTGTGGGATGCCTGACGGCAGCCTCAGCAACACTCTGTTACCATGGAAACTAATGAGAATGTGTAGGAGAGCGGCGTTAGACCCATGCGTTAGACAGAACAGAGGAAGGACGGCTTTGCTTTCCTGCTTCAGAGCGGTGATACGATCACACGCTAACGCCGTGGTGCTCACAGCTTAACCAAGAATGAACACAACATGGTCGATCCTCCAGAAGCTCTACAGTATGCTCTATACCAGGGCAGCGGTCCTCCAGGACCAAGTTTCCCCAACCCTGGTCCTGGAGGGGCCGCTGCCCTGCATGTTGTAGATGTCTCCCTGCTCCAACACACCTGGTTCACACGAATGGGTCCTGATGACGAGCTATTCATTTGAACCAGGTGTGTTGGAGCAGGGAGACATCTACAACATGCAGGGCAGTGGCCCCTCTAGGACCAGGGTTGGGGGCCACTGCTCTATACAGTATGCACACTCTCTCTCTCTCTCTCTCTCTCTCTCTCTCTCTCTCTCTCTCTCTCACACACACACACACACAGCCGGACCAGCTATGACAACAAGTAGAGGCTCCTAAATGACGACACACACCAAGTGTGTCACACCATGTTACCAGGCAACAGGGACATGGGGCAGGTAGTTATCTGGACTGTTCTGAGCCACAACATCACTGCCTATTGGTCCCAGCACTGTAACATAACGTTGCTAGGGCTCCATCTGGTGCTTCAGGAGAAACACGCAGAAATGCATTTAAAAACTCTTCATACACATACACACACACACACACACACACACACACACGCATGCACACACGCACGCACGCACGCACGCACACACGCACGCACGCACACACACACACACACACACACACACGCACACGCACACACACGGCAATCAATTTCCAATTGTTAATCTTTGATGTTTAATGGTTGTGTTCATCTTTTCAGGAGTGGGAGAACAGCTAATGACATCTCCACTACATATCGTAAGACAAATCACCACGGTAACAGTGTGATCATTAGCTCATGACCGTTGGCCCGTCTGGCTAACTAAGGAGTCCTTCTTTAAAGCGTAACTACACACTAAAACGTGTAAACCTGTAAACTAAATAATAACAAACTGTGATGAGACACATCAATGCTGGACAACATTGACACGTTTTTATAGAAATCGGGATTTTATGGGCTGAAAATGTCTCTACACTAACCGAGCATGCCATGTGGATTGTCAGACACACGTCCACCTTGGGAGCAAGCAATTGAAAGGCAGTTGATTGGCAGTTGATTGAATGGATGAACAATCTGTCTGTCATTGTTGTTTTCAAGCTGTATTCAACTTCAAGTAGCTGTGGTCACACCCAGACCACGCCTGCAGCTGTCAGTACAGCTGATTGATGAGTTCCAGAATACATCTATAACTATTGGACGAAGCCAAACAGATCGCGAGATCAGGATGGTCTGGTGATGCTAGCGTTAGTTTCTGACCGTACGTTTGGTGCGCTTGTGTGTCATCAAAATCCATTTATGTTAATGGGGGCCTTCTCTCAGCCCCTCCCCTCCCCTCTCTAAGCACTTTTTCCAAAGTTGTGCAATGGTTGGAGTTAGATTCAGAGCTGGGGTGAAGTTACACTTTAAATAGCGTGGGACCATCTAATAACCTGACAAGCTGTCCATTAAAACAGTTTGAAACGGGCAGGTATTGTGATTGGACAAACCTGTGAACCAGCGGAGCCAGTTCAAATCTTGCTAAAGATCGAGAAAAGCCTTTAGTGCTGTTCTTTCTCTTCTAATAAATTATATTAAAACTGAAGCTATTGCAGAATCTACGTTAACCTCTTAGGTACTACCTGTTGTTTTCAAGTCGCATTTGCTGTCATCACACCTAAACCACGCCCATAGCTACCAGGACAAAACTGATTGGTCAAATCAGGACCGGACTGAAGCACAAGGATTTCAAGATCTCCAGACTCATTCTCTGAGGCTAACTCTGAACTCACTCACATTATGAGATGTGACTTGAGACTCGTTTACATCAACACATTGATGTTGTAAACGTGTTTATAGAAACAACCAAAGACTAAACTGGAGTCACATCTAATCTCTCAGCCGTCTCCGGTGGTCATGGAAGACACAACCATCTCCTCTAGTGCTGGACAGAGTCCTAGCCAAATGGACTCCAACGCACAGGAGACTCCAACATACATGTATATAATGAATATGATATACTGTATGTAATACAAATATAAATAAATAAAAAATACACTGAAATATATCATAAACTTAATTAATCCTATGATAGTATTAATTATTCATATTCTTACTGTTCTTTACAACATTAAGTGTTTAATTAATTCATGTACACGAGTCAGAGCTTGTCGGAGGAGAAAGTGAGAGTGTAAAAAAAAAGAGTGAAATTAACTGAATCATGGAGAGATAAAGGCACACACTCTCCAGGCCAGCTGTCTGTGTGTGTGTGTGTGTGTGTGTGCATGTGTGTGTGTGGGTGTGTGGGTGTGCATGTGTGTGTGTGCGTGTGCACTCAGGATTTAAGCATTAAAGTATTTAACGGCTCTCTCTGAGTGAGTGAGTGAGTGTGTGTGTGTGTGTGTGGGATAGAGAGCGTTTGCTTTGTGCTTCTGCGTATGAGTGGTCATATTTAGGAGGGTACATCTGCATATTCATGATCGCCCGCTTCCACACGGAAACCAGACTCACAGCTTCATATGTGAGAGACTATACAGTCCTGAGACTATTGAGAGCATTCAGCAGGGAGGAGAAGAGAGAGAGAGAGAGAGAGAGAGAGAGAGAGAGAGAGAGAGAGAGAGAGAGAGAGAGAGAGACAGAGAGAGAGAG
>JAODUK010070805.1:0-16492 GCA_027564635.1 Typhlichthys eigenmanni
GAGATGTACGGGCTGTAGGAGAAACCTTCTGGCTGTAGGTGAGATGTTCTGGCTGTAGGAGAGATCTTCTGGCTGTAAGAGAGACCTTCTGGCTGTAGGTGAGATGTACGGGCTGTAGGAGAAACCTTCTGGATGTAGGTGAGATGTACGAGCTGTAGGAGAGACCTTCTGGCTGTAGGTGAGTTCTTCTGGCTGTAGGAGAGATCTTCTGGCTAGGTGAGATGTATTAGCTGTAGGAGAGATGTACGGCTGTAGGTGAGATGTACTAGCTGTAGGAGAGATGTACGGCTGTAGGTGAGCTGTACGGCTGTAGGTGAGATGTACTAGCTGTAGGAGAGATGTACGGCTTTAGGTCAGATCTTCTGGCTAGGTGAGATGTACTAGCTGTAGGTGAGATCTTCTGGCTGTAGGTGAAATGTACTAGCTGTAGGAGAGCTATACGGCTGTAGGAGAGATGTCTGGGCTGTAGGTGAGATGTACTGGCTGTAGGTGAGATGTACTGGCTGTAGGAGAGATGTACGGCTGTAGGTGAGATGTACTGGCTGTAGGTAAGATATATTAGCTGTAGGAGATATGTACGAGATGTGTCCCCTTAAAGGACCCATGATGGAGAGGTGAAAGGATCAGGGACACCTTGAAGGAAAAAGGTAAAAAAGTAGAGAATAATATATTATACAGCATACAATGTGTCAGAATTGCCCATCTGAATATCCATTCTTATCTGTAAAGAATCAGAGGTTGTCGCTGATCTATAATTAGTTGAACCTGACACTAATTAGAAATGCTGTTTGCTCTGCCACTTTAGATTAAAGTGAATGGAATATTTTCCTTAATGCGGTCGCCATGCCAATGTGAAGTGAGCGGGGAATTCCACAATCCCATCTTGACTCCATCCAGATAGCTCCTCTGAGGATGTGATAATTGATAAGTTTACAGTATCTTCTTGGTCAGGTTTAAGGATTAAGGATATGTTTATTTACATGTATGTATAATACGATATGTATAGTTTAAAATAATGCAGTGAAATATATATTTTATTTGGATTGCTTTACTAAATAAGGTTAATTGACTACAAATATTCATTTTAAGGTCTCCAACCACAACACTTATGGATTGGATTATTGACAAATGCTCATTGGAAGAATTCCCACAGCCAATTTACATTAAGGAAGCCCTTAAATCCACTTCCATGTATCCTAAGTTCGCTCTGTGCAGTACATGTCATTGTAGACAGCATGCTCGAGAGCTAACAAAGTAAAAATAATCTTTGCTATTTGGATGTAAGGCTTCTGTTAGCCTGCATTACAGTAGGTTTGCTTTTATGGAAGTGTTAAACACACTCCCTTAAGACAAAAAGGTTACAGACATTCTTAGGATGCACGTATTCTTTGAGATACTGTATATACCAGCCCAGCCATATACAGGTCACACGATAGAGAACTTATGAGGCGTTTATGGAATGGACACAAAACATCACATTTAGATAGTCAATTAACAGAAACAAACGTATAAAAGTAAATAATAAAACCCGAAAATGTTAACACTAGAACTACCAAGAGGGCCACACAATTTAGCTACTGTATGTTGAAATAAATCCCATGTAACTATGGGACCCTGACTTTTCCTAATTTTGTGTATATTTTATTTTAACAATATTATTTTATATAAATTACTAAACAAAAAGAAATTATGAGTATTTTTTACCTAGAATGACCATAAGCGCTCAAACATCATTTAAATAATCAATAACATTTCTAAGAATAAATTGACCTGCAATGTTAGGATAGGATAGGTAAAAATACATTTATAGTGATTGTTTAAATTATATGCAAATCATGTTTGAGCGGTCAGAATTACCGCTTATGGCCATTCTTAGTTATAGTATTCCGGTTGTGCTGGTAGCAGAGGGAACACGGGGTGTGCGAGGCTGTCGGCCGTTAGACCAGCTGCACCATGATCCCAGATCACCACACCACCGCGTAATATACCACAACCTTTATAAAAATGTCAGAAAATAACAGCTTTGCGAAGCGTCTTCATTAAGTAAAAAGGTTGACGGAGACCTTTTTTCCCCCTCTCCTCTGTAGGCAGAGCATTATTAGCTTCTGCTGCTCTGGGAGTCCACAGCATCTGCCTCTACTACTGTCTCCTGGCCTGTTCAGCGAGCCCGTGTTTATTTATTCTTAAAGGCATAGTCAGTGACTGTGAGCTAATACACTGTTTGGCAGATTCACCAAATATCTTCTTGCAGTCCGCTAGCTTACTGTGCTCTGTGCGCAGTTAACAATCTGGCACTCTACATAGGAACACAAACAAAGTGGCAAACACCCACACACAACAACATTGCCCTAGCCTTTGCAATGCGTTTCCAATGTGTGGGGCGGAGCTTCTGAGGGAGCACCGTGGGGCATTGAAGGGAGAGGTGTTTTGATGTGTTCAAAGTTTAAAGTTAACAGTAAGGGCTGGTTCATAGTCTATACAAGCTACTTGGACGCGCATGCAAACGAAAGTGCTACGTAGGTATTTTCAGCGGCGTGTCAGTTGGTGCGCTGAGCCTTTTCAGATGAAACCGCAGGCACGCGTTTGCGTTTTTGCATTACAAAAAATAGGACATGTTTTGCTACGCAAGTACGCATCAAACCCTCCTTGAGAAGTTTGATGCGTTCGCGTAGCTTGTGTAGACTATGAACCAAGCGCTCCTGAGAATGGCTGACCTTGCCTCTTAAGCTCTACATAAAAAGAAAGGCTATTTTATTTACATAATTATTTTATTTTACTTGATAGCGATGATGCAATTTACTGTAACATTGTTCCAGTACAAGCCTGAGACTAATGTGTAGCACATAGAGTTTATAGCTAATGCTAATTTTAAACTGTTGTACCTAGTTGAGGTTTAACCTATAAGAAAAAAACAAATACAGTATATATAACATTCCATAACACTATACATACATATACACTTTAGGGGCTGTGTGGTTAGCTGAACCAGTGAATCGGACGTGGCTGTTCTGCTTGGCCTGATGTGTCTGAATGAGAGTAAACACAAGTGTTTAGAAGCATGGAGGAGGGTAGGTGGCAAGATCCACTCTGTCAGGCTGGGAGGATAAGACCCATTCACACAACACAAGGCCGGTTTTAAGACGGGCAGGTTTGGGCTAAATCTCCTGTGGCATCTGTCAATACTACATTTGACAGACCACTCACGATTTACTAACTTAAAAAATGTATAACATTTCTACAATGTGTTAGTTTTTATTTACAGCACAATGTGTTACATTTCTTTCAATGAATAGTTGCTAATTCTTGTTGGCCTATCGACACCTATTGCAAAGGGGTGTTGTTTCTTTCTATATGAAATGTAGGCTGTACAACCCTTTGAGACTGTAATGTGATCAAGGGCTAGATAAATAAACTTGACTTGACTTTAAGGGTTTTGTCACGGACTTCAAGAGGAACACAATGGCTTAAATACCAGCACACGAGACAGACCAGTGGATATAACGAGGGTCAAGTGAAACCAATAAGACATGGGGTAGGAACAGAGATGCAAGCAAAACATGGAACACAGTACTGGAGGCTACAGTATGAAATTCTATAGGACCTCCCCGAGAACGCATTCCCTCTGAGGAGAAGCAACAAAGGGAAATAATACGGTAAATCCGTGGACCTCCCCATTGACCTGCATGGAATGTTGTGTCGTTCTGTGTCATATACATAAAGGGTGAGATGTCCCCCACCCCACCCCTTCCAAAAGTTAAACGCGGATGTGCCGTCCGCTGGAACCTCTCTGTTCATTCCAGTTTCTCTGGCGATATGGCCAAAGGGACAGATGGAGAGATTTGAGAGCTATAGCTGTGCGTTGTGCCAGACAGACCAGGCAGAGCCTGGAAGACAAAGAGAGACAGAAGATATTTAGCGGGGAGAGCAGAATTGCAAGAAAGGGGGGGATGAGGAAGGAGTAGGAAGGGGATTAAAAACCTATTGATCCGCCTCTGCAATCGCCTCTCGCATTATATGAAGCCATGTTTACATCAGGCTCTAGTGTGGGGAGCCAGTTTGGAGGGTGGGGCATGATTCTGGAAAATAATCGAGCAAGCATCTAGCCAACTATCACAGGCGAATCCCCCGCCTTGCCTCTCACCTCCTCCACCCACTTATCTTTTTCTCATTTTCTTTCAAACCTTCTCCTGCATTTTCTCCCATCCATTTCCATTTCTTTTTTTAGTCCGTGTGCTGAAGTTGAGGGGTTTCTGAGGGCTTCTGCAGACCCCATGCTGCCACAGAACCCTTAGTCTAAGAAAGAGAACGGTGTGTCACCCTGTCATTATATTGTCAGGGTCATGCAAACTCTAGCCTTTTATTCTTCTGGAAATGAACATTAGTTAGCAAGATAATGTTCACATTTACTTCCATACATGCCTTAACTACAGTGCAATCACACCAACTGATAAATCTGCTCTATTCTTTCTGTTGACATGCCCGCGTCGCTAATCACATTGACCGTGGAAGCACAAAGTTAGCATATCCGTCGACTCATATAGCCAGCCTACTTGCGTAAAGTCTGGGACACAGCAGCGCTGGCTAACTGCGCCAAGATCATTGACGCACACAATACGTAACTCAATGACCAGAGCATGACGTCAGCCTTATACTGACAAATTTGTCAGCGTCTACGTCAGTCTAGCTGTTTCCAGGTCTTAAGTCTGCTAAGGAGGTTACTGCTTAAAATATTTAAATATAAATATAGTGTCAAGCTTAAAGTAGCCTACAGGGATCCAGTGTATCAGACGTTCAGCACGAGTTGCTTATGTGATGTTGTGCTGAGAAGAGGTTGAGACTAGCATATCTATAAACCAGTGGTTTAGGCAACACGGTGGCCCGGTGGATAGCATTATGGCCTCACAGCAAGAAGGTCCCGGATTTGAACCCCAGTCGTCCCGTGTGGAGTTTGCATGTTCTCCATGTGTCCGCGTGGGTTTTCTCCGGGTGCTCCGTTTTCCCCCACATCCCAAAAAAAACAACCCAGCTTCACTCTCTCCTGCCAGTGTCCAGAGGCACTGGCTATATCTGGAGATGGTCCCCAGGCGCTGCACAGTGGCTGCCCGCTGCTCCCTTGAGGGATGGGTTAAATGCAGAGAACAAATTTCACTATGTGTATGTGACAAGGTCAAAGTTCTTATAGACAAGTTTGACCACTCGGCAGCCATATTGGTAAGGTCAAAGTTCTTATAGACAAGTTTGACCAATCGGCAGCCATCTTGGTAAGGTCAAAGTTCTTACCAGAGACACCGAAGAGAGAAAATTGATTATAATTGAATCAGGTCAAAAACATTGAACACAATTGTTTGTGCAGGTACTGTATGTGCACGCGGGTGCGTATGTAGAACTAGTGTGCTGCACTATAAAGATATACGCTGCTCAAAACGGAAGGTTTTAAAATATTTAGAACAAAACAGCTAGATCCTTCACACTATGACTTCATAGCATGTGTTTGTGTGCTGTGACATAATATCACTATCACTGCATAAGTGACAGCACTGTGACACCAAGTACATTATTGTAAAATACAGCCCTATTAGCAAAACACAGCTGTGGAAGTCAAACCTGAATGTGACATATTTCATCTTATATGAAAAACACATCTTATTTTCAGGACTATCCAGACACTGTCTTTCTGAGGGAAGTTTGCGTTTCCACGGTGATTACTTGAGGGAGCTATGCCAGTTGTTTGTTTAATTGGCAGCACCTTTTTGTGTCTGCAGATGGAAACCCACAACAGCAACTGGCGCATGACAGTCGCTACGTGAAACTCTATTAATCTAAAATAAACAAGACCTCTATGCGCTCACTCATACTTTAGAGAACTGTCACACAAAGTGTACACATATTTGAAGGACACAAATAGGATGAAATTGAGGGCTTGCTGACTGACAGCTAAATTATGCTGAAATGTAGAACATGCTGAAAAATGCACAGCTCTCCAAGTCATGACAAATTAATCTGAATGCCAAAAAAACGAAATATTTCTGTTGTTTTTCCAGGTATTTGTGTGTTTTTGAAAGCGTCTGCTTTTGTGTGTGTGTGTGTTTGCGTAAGCGCATGTGTGTGTGTGCGTGTTAGCGTGTGCTCACTGATGTGTGTGTGTTTAGTCCCAACACCCCTGATGTCATTTCCGTCAATGAAAAGCAAAGAGAAGTGCTTATCGTTGAGATAGGTTGTTCAATTTCAGCCTTGTATTGAGCAAACCCCGTCAGACAGAATGACCAAGTATCTGCCCCCACCGAGCTGCACACACAAGATGTTCTAGGATGGTCTGGAGACGGATGGTTCTAGTATTTGGCAGTGCCTTCTGTGTTCACAAGATGTCACAAGCCCCCACACCCGCCGACCGCAGATTCATCTATAAAAAGGATCAAACTTCAACAAACTGTTAAGTCTCAGCAGTAACAACAAGGCAAACTGTAGAACTGATTTCTGAAACACAGAACAAAGATAATTGTTATGTGCCTTTGGTCTAAAAACAAATATTCTACTTCATACAAAACACTATTATACAGAATATATTATATATTTTTTAAGTGAGTCAGGACAAAAGTGTGTTGCACCATGATTCATTTGTATGCCCTACATATATAAATATGCATATCGGGTAGGCCCACTATATATTACAGTAATAATATGGAGAAGGCAAGCTCATGTCCTTTAGCCAAAAATGTTGCAGGACTGCGGCAATCACAATGGTAGTGACTTTTCATAACCCACGAAGAAGAACCCTCTGTCGTCATCAGAGACATTAACATTCAATGATTATACAATTGTATTCATAACCACACATCAACAAAACAGAGCAAAACATTGCACAGTATAAATGCAAGGCATTTTGTCACTCAAGAACACATACATAAATGGACAAATGAGCACAAATGAAACACATATGATTTCTTAATCAAATGTATAAAACGGTTAATGTTACATCTGTGTTGAATGGCATTGTAAATGCGTTTTTTGGGATTAGTTTTGTTTCGTCAATTGACATGTTGCTGTACAACAACATGATGCAAAGTCTCGCGGGGCAGATTTAATTCTGTAATTTAGTAGTAACGTAATCAAATAGCGAGATTGTTTGGTTTAAAATCATGACTTAGAGCTGCGTGACTTGATTTTATTTAAAGACTTTGTATTTCTTTTAGGGGATGTGAAATGGGACAAGGATGTAATTGCTTCACATCTAATTGATTATGACTGTTAGTTTCATGCTTTTCATTTATTGTGGTACTATAATTGAATGGTGGACATTTTAAGCTGCCCTCTTGGACAGGATGCTCTTGTAAAAGAGATTTCAATCTCAATGAGTCTTTTACCTGGTTAAATTAAGGTATATATATCATTATCTGCTCAGGACGCCATCACTCCACGAAGTTTTTGCTGCTATAATAATGTTTGAAATATCGTATAGAACATCTTTAATATATAGCAGGAGCTTTAGCTGAAAGGAGGTGGCGGTTTCTCCACCGCTCCACCTTCAAGTGCCTGCATACAGAATGCGTACCTGCAACCCCCTGGGGAAGCTATTGTGTTTTGTGATGGATGTTTCCGAGTGCAGAACAGCCTGGCTGCTGGCGCTTTAAATCACTCTGTTCATTTAGGTCTGTGTCAAATTGATCACTATGGTTGTAGAAGCACAAACAGCCTCACCTGAGAGGGAATAGGTGGTAAACCTGGTGGTACGCTTATGCAGCACCTGTCAAAGCATACAAAGAAAACGCTAAACACAGTACAATGGAAACACTTCTTCTGTGGTGTTTATTAACATGGACATAACCTTGAGTCTGTCTGCAAAACAGGTGAAAACATATCGCAATAGACAAATATGCCGCTATTGGGGTCGTTTTAGCAAAAGCCATGATGCCCGCTGACCTGACTGTCATCCATCTGGGGAGGCGTCCATTGACACTGTTTTAGAAGGGCGGGCGCTTTCAAGAATAGCTTGGCATGTGATTGGACGAACCTGTGAACCAGCAGAACCTGTTTGTAATGCAGTCTTGCAGTAGGGAAGTCGAGGGAAGAGTGAAAACATTATTTCCATTGAGAAAAGTCTTTGCTCTAGTAAATTCTAAGAAAACTGATGCTACATTGCGTCATCTACTAACCTCTGTAGGATCCACCATTGTAGTTTTTGAGATGTTTTCAAGTCGCCATCGTCACACCTAAACCACGCCCTTGTACGATGCTGATTGGCCACACACAAGGTTTACCGGCTATGATTTCCAAGCCTCTCCAGACTGATACTTGCGGCAAAGTCAATCTCGATCTCTCGAGGCTACATGGCCGCAACCATTACAGCACTGCTTCCATGTTGAGGGAATTCTATTTTTTTTTTCTTTTGTTGACACACCATATTTATTTGTGTATGTTGTCTACTCTAATGTACAGTATACTGTAGGTCTATTGCTGCTGGATGTACAAGTGATGTTTAAATATGGGATGTATAGTGCTGTGGAAAGGAATTTCAACTTGGGGGACAATAAACCAACTAACTAACTATAGCCAAAGAGCACCACACAAAGCTGTGTCCTATTCACTTATTCTACTTATTCTACTCAAGTGTCTGTGCTGGATAGTGGGAAAGAGGTGGGCTTTATGATATCTACCTTATTCCTGAGCGACCTACTGTATAATGTATGTTTGCCACCATGACAACCACTTCCGGTCAAGGCTCAGACTGCACAGAGGAGACCGTGAGCACATGGAGATCGTCCATCCCCCTCGGGGAATCGAACCCCGATCTCCCATGCAGAGAGCGGACGCTCCTACAAGGCAGGCCAAAACCCTCATGGGCCCGTGGGCCCTGGCCTGCTTGCCAGAGCATCCTATGCGGTGTTGGAGAGTGAGGATTAACACCACACAGCTACCTGCTGGCCACCGTTACACTTGGTTGGCTGTACCAACAATAATGTAAACAAGTCTTTTTCTTATTTATAATCAGAGATTTTTAAACAAATTAATTTGGGCAGAGTGCAGTTGTCAGGCACCGTATTTTTTACATTTTATTATTATTTAGCACCTATTGATTATAATTTGACTATAATCTGGTCGCTCATTCTGCCATTTGAGGCCAGAAATAGCGGCCTTCATAGACCGTTTCGGTTATTTTTTATCATACTGTATATATAGTTTATGGCGTTGCGTCGGGACCATTATCTTATTTGAGTGTTTTCACAGAGATTTAATGGCATGATTAGGTCTGTTAGTGTTAGTCTGTTAGACAGTGTAATATAAGATGGGGATAAATAAAAACAAATATGTAGACATGAATGCCTCTAAGACTGAAACACCATTCCTACTGGATGCTTGAATGTACAGTATCGGTTTAACAAGAGGAAGATTGTTTACATGTGCGATTGTGCGTAAGTCTTTGCTTATGTACTGATGTATGCATCTGTAGGTTTATGGCACAGCAATATCTTTGCAGATTTTTCTTCCTCTTCCTCTCCTCACACAATAATATTAGATTCTGTTTGAAATTGCTTTTTGAATATTTTAAAATATTGTTCAGTGGAATTAAGTACACCCACGAAGAATTCAATTTGCCAGCTAAAAATGAAAAACATAATGAAAAGAAAAAAAAAAGTTAATAATTCAAAGCCCATTCTGTGGAACAAGCAGTCAACCAATTACTGAGAGACCAATTCTGGTTGCTCTCAACTGTTCAGAGAGAATGAGACTCACGTGACATGGCCTGTAGCACACACACTTGCATGATCACACACACGAACACACAAACACACAAACACAAATAGGCCTCTTTTTCATCCTCTAGTGTTGGGCAGCCTCTAGCAGATTGGATGCAGCTTTGCGGGCGGTGAGTTATTAAGATGTGTCCGATTGCGGCTACGCTGTGGGATAAGGTCTTCACCGAGGAGCTCACTTCCCAATGTGAGTAATTAGGCTGTGTTTCCAGTGCTGTGGAGAGACAGGTAGCAAGTAGCAAGCATCTTGGAGGAGCATTAGCAGTGTGCTGAGCGGGATCCTGACGGAAACAAATGGCCCTGCGCACCACAGAAGATAGCAAGAGGCTTTTCGTTGTTTCTTGCTGCGAGTGCTATAGGAGTCGAGACTCAGCTCGCCTCAACTCTTACAGCCAGTCCCTCTACTGTATGCCCATATGTGCATGGCATTTGAATGCACAGCATGATAAGCAGTTACAGTATTTCTTGCGTTGTTATTTCTGTTGGACGACGGAAAATTAGAGTGTCAAATATGTTTGTGAAATGGTAAACACCATTAGACATTTTGCTCCAGGAAATAGAAACAATTTATATTGTATATACCTCCTTAGAACTTCCTCCTTTTCATTATTTGGGTTTTTATTTGCAGAAAAGAGACAGCTATAAAGTAAAGTCTATTTTTTTTAATCAAAAGTTACCCGTAGGCTACCAGACACGCTACAAACATGCAAAAGCACAAAGTACAATCAATCACAGAATCAGAATGGATGACTAGTAAAATGTTTCTTGAAATAGTTATGCTAATTACATAAATGTTGCCATTTGTGGTGTCAACATAATATAAGTGAATATCAAAAACTGATTACAGAAGAAATACATTATTTGATTACCACTGAAATTATCAAATAATTCCCTTGAATGAAGCAATTTATGAATAATAATGTAATTTATTTTTAAAGAAAACATTCATGAGCTTTCATCTCTTTTTGCAATTAATTACTCTGTTTATAATGAAATTCATAACTTTAATCTGCCTAAAAGCATTTTATGAAATAACAGTTTTTATTCACAGTTCTGCTTTATATTATTTTGCCTTTGCCTGTGGAAATGTCAGATGCAGGATATTCCCTTGGAATGTGACCCATGTTGGATGAGACTATATGTGGTGACAACTCAAACATGAGAAATTCAAATTCAAACTGATTAATTGTTCCACAAGCCATGGCCTTTAGCATGGTCTTGGGATGAGTCTGCTTGTTGTGGGTGTGCGTGCATGTGTGCGCATGAGAGAGAGAGAGAGAGAGAGAGAGAGAGAGAGAGAGAGAGAGAGACATTGTGTGTGTGTTCTGACCTCAACAAACACACAGCCATGCACGCATCCCTGCGATTGCTTGAAGCAAACTCTCGTCATTCCTGTTGGACATGGTGTTTGCTCAGAGGGCAGATGGGGAGCGAACTGCATGCAGGCACCTTCGCCGCTGCAGGTCTACAGAGGCCTCCATCTGCTGATCTCTGACTCAGCTGATCCAGTGTGGCTCCTGCAGCTATAGTGTGGAGTTCATAGACGATGCCTGAGAGCACGGACAACACACAGTTCATGACAGTAGCATCTCACGCACTTAAAGGTGGGATCAGGAATGCTGCAGAGAGATGGTGTTGTGTGGTGAGGTCTGCACCACTTTCTTTGTAGCCCTATTTACAGAGCCAGGGCTGTGTAGAAACACCAGATTTTTATTTCAGCGGGCACACAGAACGGACAGCTAGCGTACCGTTCACCCTCCAGTCAGTGTGACCAGGAACCTGACATGCCAGAGGAATTGTTAACACACGTCCATCTGGGGAGCCGTACATTGAAACTGTTTGTGAATGGCTGTACTTTCAAAAAAATATTTGACAGTTGATTGGATGACCCATCTGGTCGTTTTTGCTGTCGGCACCGTGGTCGGCCCACCTAAACCACGCCCGTATAGCTATAAACACGACGCTGATGAGAAAGTTCAGTTGCTACTTGGACACATTCAAAATGATTCCGAGCCTATCCTGACCGATTCTCACTGCGAAATTAAACTGAAGCTGAAACTGAGCGAGACCATACTGATCTCGCGAAGCTATGTGACCAGTGACACTGGATTCAACCAGGAGTTGGTCCCTGGGCACTGCACAGGGGCTGAACACTGCTCCCTTGAGGGATGAGTTAAATGCAGAGGATGAATTTCGCTTCATATATGTGTATGTGACAATAAAAGGTACCTATACCTTTACCCAACCATTATGGTAAACTTACTTCCTGTAGGAAATATGATTTACTCATTGACATACAAGAATGCCACTTATATATACACCAGGTGGTTGGGGTGGTCGACTCCCAGCCGAAAGGTCTGATCCCGATTAAGCCTGGTCTACATGTTAGCATCCTATAGTATAGAGAAAAATGCCTACTGCTTCTTAATACTACAAACTATATTTGACAGATAGCAAGCCCCACCCCCCGTAGTTACTGTAACTAGGTTGGACAAAACCGCATAGTAGGCTGTAACAGGAAAACTGAGTTTCTATCGGATTCCGAACTTGCTCAACTGATATACGGACAGGACAAAAAGTGGCGGGGCTTGGGATCGGTCAACTGTACTCAATGCACGTAGCTTGGGAATAAAGTACCTGCTAAATAACTTAAAGTAGCCTAGTTGTTTATTGATTTGTATGCGATGTAGCATATATGTTGCTGATGCTGAGGTTAATCTGATGTAAATGTAAATCTACAAGTCATAAGTTATCATCATGCCATGGCTTGAGGTTAATTAATGTTTAAATTGTGGAAGATTCTGGAAAAAAAACATCAGTTGCATTAAAATAACCCTGTGACCCAGTGTGATATAGTATTTACTATAAAACTAAGAAATACATAAATAAACCTAATACATCTAATACTGCTTAAACTGACTGCCTGCTATGCTGTAGCATAAACTTGAGTATTTTATAAATAAATGACTTAATATGCTGTATATATAATATCTATTCCATATTTATTCAATGTCCTCAGCAGTTTCCGTGACATGCTGAAGCAAACAGATAGCAGGCATAATTTTGTGTATGATTATTACTGTCAGAAACGTCTCTCCCTCAAGGTATGCACTGGGACGGGCAGAGCTCCTGTTCATGATTATAATGGCAGCACTGCATTATGAGGGCAACATTAATCACCCTGCCCAGTATACATTCATAACATGCACACAGTGTTCCTGCTCTGGTACGTGAAAATGTTTACATTTCCATGCTTTCACCTACAGTTAATAGTGAAGGAGCGGTGGCCACATTTCTCCACCGTATACAGTGTTTAGGACCAAGATTCCATTATGAAATACAATATGTTATTTCTACCCATATACAGTGTTTAGGACCAAGATTCCATTATGAAATACGATATGTTATTTCTACCCATATACAGTGTTTAGGACCAAGATTCCATTATGAAATACAATATGTTATTTCTCCACCGTATACAGTGTTTAGGACCAAGATTCCATTATGAAATACGATATGTTATTTCTACCCATATACAGTGTTTAGGACCAAGATTCCATTATGAAATACAATATGTTATTTCTCCACCGTATACAGTGTTTAGGACCAAGATTCCATTATGAAATACGATATGTTATTTCTACCCGTATGCTTGAACAAAGTTGTATTAAATTTCAGTGTTTTGTGTGTGTGATATTACAGCCATTATATAGGCCTATATTATATACAGTCCTAAAACCACTAACTTAGATTGCTATGTAGTCATGCTCTTGTATTAATTTGCCTTGATTAAATAGTAAATTAAAGATTTACATTTCAGCATAATGTAGGTGTCACAAAATAGTTGTCCTTAAATATGTGGTATATACTATTATATAGTTCTATGGGTATACACCAGTACCCTATAGTGCAATGTTCAGATCATCTACATTTTAGCAGAAATACAACATATCATTTAAAATGTTTTACCTTACACAACCTTTTATTCTACATTACCCTATACAAAATTACCAATCTGATTAATTGTATAACTTGTTGCTCGTATGAATTGTTGAAGAACAGAACTCATAAGCGCACTTCCTGCATTCAGCATACATCGTTATGAACTACATTACCCAAAAGGCTAAGCGCACATGTTGCCTCTGTTGACATCCGCCGGTAGATCCCATGCCTGTCAGATGTTTAGCTACTAACACGCTCGCAAAACACTGAAACGTGAGTTGATCAAAACATCATATTGGTTGTTTTGAGAATAACCAACCTGTTTACAATATGTGCCGTTGTCGGGTTTCATACCGTATATAATGAAACGTGTCAAGGCAGCTACCAGCTAACGTTAGCTAGCCTGTTAGTGTACCAGTGTTAGACTGGCTGTTTGATGAAAGTACTACTTCGTTACTTGGAATTGTTTACGTTATGTCAGGGAAGCTGTTAGTCTAAAATGTTATAATGGGTGGGCATATTACGTTTAGTTGTTATATATATTTATACAAATAACGCGTAGACCATTCATCCCATCTGTTATATCATTAGCTGTAGCCTTATAGTAGTATTAAATAGCTTTCTTATGTTTTGTAGTGCATTTGCCACTCAGTTACCACCATGTTATTAATCTATATTCATCGTTATGAAGGAGAAGAACGCTTAGAATATTCTTAACATGTTTGTCCTATCAGTTGTTTATTAATCTGCTTGATTCACTGTTAACAGTCAAACTCTGGGATAATGTATTCTTTGTGTCTTTTATATGTATGTATGTATGTATGTATGTATGTATGTATGTATGTATGTATGTATGTTCATCTGAATGTCGTTGTGTTTTTAATGTCTGTTTTCTTTTTCTCTCTTTTTACCCTCTTTCTGTTTCTGTTTGCCTCGCTGTGTCTCTCTCCATCTTGTTTCTCTTTCTATGTGTCTCCTTCTCCCTACTTTGTGTGTCTCCTTCTCCCTAATTTGTGTGTCATTGTCGCTAATCTATCAGTTGGTGGAACATTGAGGGAGACGCGTCATGTCTCCTCCCCGCCTCACCGGAGCATTGCGCTCCTTCTCAAATGTCAGCCGGAAAGATGACCCCAGCGATCAGGTGTATGATTTGAAGGTGAGGTCAACCACTGAGGGTGAAAGTTGCTTATGAATGTTTTTGTTAATACAACACAGGTCAACATGGCTCTCATATTTTAGCACCTCATACATAGTTACTGTCTATGACAGGACAGAAAATAGATCCACTGTAAGGTTAATTGTAAGGTTAATTGCAATAATTCTCTGAGTGAGCAGAAGTAAATACGGTTTAATTGCTGTAAATAATTCTGTTCTACTTGATAAAGAGCATGTGAGACATTGTGGTATGGACAGACCTCAGTAGACCAGGGTTCAACTCAATGTCTCTGGTTAAACGCTAAGTGTCAGGCAGACCATGGTGAAATTTAAACACAGAAACTAAAGATGGATCCACTGGACTGGCGTTGCTATGGGAACTGTGACATAAATCATGTTCCTGTCGGTATTGTGTCTGAAGGAGTGCTGTACTGAAGGCAGCTGAATGGTTTCAGAGCATTTATGCAATATTAATTAAACTGACGCAACTGTTGAATCTTGGGTGTGGGGGGATCAAAATAGTATAAACTGATGTTGTATTCTTGGGAAACACAAAGTGCTTTAAGCACGGAATATGATTGAATATTATTTTTTTTGTGCGTATGCCTTCTTTGTCTCAGAAAGATTAGATTTTTGTATTTTTATTAATTTAAATTGTATTACGTTTACATTATGAAAGGCTGCTGGAAAATGTAATTTCACTCACCACCTCCGGGCACTCAATTCTGTTAAATTTCTTTGTCAAATGCTATTTTATTTTATTTTATTTTATCCTATGTTCTACTCTTGCTGTATGTATAAACACTTTAGTATTAAGCATTTTATTATTTAGGTTGGCAACATTGGCAACATTGTTTGATGATTTATTGATAGGATCACATGGTAGAATGAGTTTGACAAGTTTTAACAAGATGCAACTATTCTGATATAATATTGTTCACTTACAATGGACCTTTAGCCATGCCCATGGTTGTGGCTGTCGGACAGCTGACCCACATGGCTCTGAGCTGACCATAACATCCAAGACGACTTTGATAACATCCATCCAACAGCGTGTCATTAACAATAACGGGAGAAATCGGGATTTAGCTACCTGAAGTTTTCAGTTTCTCATATAAATACGACCGGTCATACCGGTACATCCCCACAGCGAACGCTTATCTAGAATAATAGGCTTACTAGTGATGATAGTTAATCCTACTGGTAAAATAAAGACAAGCATAGCATTCATTTTAGATTGTTTCATTCTGAATTACTGAGAAATATCGCCGAGAAGCCTATACAAATAAAGGTGAAGTGAAATGAGCAACTGCTTATTTGTTTGGATGGACGGCTGAGGGGAGAGTAGGCTACCAGGTAGGCTGTATAGTAGGCCTGTCCCGAATACAATTTTACAGGTTTCGAATGCTTAATGGTATTTCCGAACAAGTATTCGAATACTCTTTCTCAAAAAAAAAAAAAACAGAAGTAATCTTCAATTCCTAGCTTCAGTGAGCACACATGTAAACACAGCCATGCACTTTGACACCTCAATTGAGCCAGTCAGAGCTGTCAAATAGCATATACCTACTGTATTAGCCAATAAGAGTGTGTGTTGAATGAATAGCCTCACTCTCTTCTTACAAACAGAGCCAATTGCAATCAAT
>JAODUK010070816.1:0-16490 GCA_027564635.1 Typhlichthys eigenmanni
ATTATTATTATTATATTAATCATTATTGTTATTTGTGTTATTGTTATTATTATTAGTATTAGGTATTTGTTATTATTTATTATCATTATTATTATTAATATAATATAATAACACAAATTATATATATATATATATATATATAATTTGTGTTATTATTAACATGGTGTTCTTTCTTGACTCAGATGTTAAGAGTCTTGTGCTATTTTGGCCTGCATATGGCTACAGTACTTATAATTTGCCTTTATAGGGCTACCACAAAATAAATTGTTACAGCCATTATGTATGGCACAATTAAATTGTTTGCCTTCTTTTTAGTATTGTTTTTTCTACTGGGTGGCATATAGCATATAAGTGAGCGCTCTTGTACAGGTGGTGTGATTGAAGTCAGTATTGTCTACATGTTTTAACCTGGCTAAAGACCTTCCAAACTGTGTAAATATCTCCCAAATGAAGCATGCCGGTAACATGAATAACATATGAATATCCTACCAAACCCACACCTAGTGTGCACCCCTACAGATTGCAGTACTTTGTATTCCTGTGTTAATAGCCCGTAATAGCCTCAGCTGTGTATTGAAGTACATTTTATTTACAAACATTTGCCCCTTTATTCATAAACCAATCAAAACGCCACTGATGTTAGAAGCTAATTCTGTTGCAGTGTGATTATGACTTCTAGATATTGGCATCTCGCTGCTTTACAGTAGTTCAACAAGAGAGAATTTTCAAGAGGAATCGATCAGTGGTCAACTACGTAAACACAAACAACACTAAACTTCTTTTAGCAGTTTGTCCATATAAGCAGCACAATATTTCAGCAAATTTCAGACAATGTGTTTGATAACCCATAAGAGTGTGGCTCAGTAACTGTAACATGTTTTCTATTGTTTTCTTGTCTGAATACATTTGTTTCAGCACTGATTTCCCTGGCCCAGACATGTTTTTCAAGATTGCCAACAAAGCCTTCGAATGCAAACAAAGCTTGCTCCCTTTCACCAATGCTTGTTAGGTTTATGGCTCATTACACATATTCTTGAAACAAGCTTCTGTAATGTTTTGTTTCTGCCTATTTCAGTTCTCTTGACTGTACAGTGGAACACATTGCTATCCGGCTGTACTGAGACCTCTGGCACTAAACGCAACATGGGTACTGTAATTACTCTAATAGACAAACAACACAATATAAACAGTATGCTGCTAGAACCTGACGGCATTTCCATTTAGGCAAAAGAAACAATTGTTCTCATTGTTTTCTGTATGTTACTGATATTACAGTTTTAGGGAAGTCATCCTTGATTGCTGCTGCTATGATTATGACATTAACACCCTTGACATCTGTCAATTTCAACCAATCAACAAGTTTAGTCTATTTCTAGAACTAACACATATTCAAACAACATGTTAGTTTGTATGTAAGACATTTACAATAGTTTAGTATATAGATGATCATTCTTGTTGCCCTATTGACACCTATTGCATCCTTACCATCCTGGAAGGGTGGATTCATCCCTATGTGGTCCCTTCCCAAGGTTTCTTCTCTTTTTTACCCATGGGGGTTTTTATGGAAGTTTTATATTTTCCCTGGTGGAGGAGCACGTTAAGGGGGTGTCATTTATTTCCATGTGAATTTGGACTTGTGCCGTGCTAGTAACTATTCATGTCACCAGCTTTACTCAACAGCGCGCAGAGCTCTTCAGTGTCCACGCCCTGAAGCGGGCAGAATCACAGAGGTCATGGTCTGGCTGGGCTCCCACTGTGACAGTCCCAGGAAGCCCTAGGGGCACTGTGCAATGACAAGTCCTCGCTTTACTTCCCATCTGCAGGTACAGCAGAGAGAGACCGCAAGTGTAGGGTTCTGCACACAGTAATGCCACTGGAGCAAAGCTGAATGCATCCTCAATTAGCAGTAACCTTCTGTGGCATCTTAAATGATGTTCTCTATCTATCTATCTATCTATCTATCTATCTATCTATCTATCTATCTATCTATCTATCTATCTATCTATCTATCTCACACACACAAGCACACAAGTTTACTGCACACACCAAAAGGAAAAATAAATACACGTACAATCACTCAGACACAGTAACTACAGGTTATCTATCCTTTTATATCTTGGAACACACACAGAGACACGCACACAAGACATGATAGCATGATTATTACTGTAACATATTATGTGTACCACATGCTAATCGCTAACCAGAATGTCACAGCTGTTTTAGCTATTGATTGAATTATATCATGTTGAGAGATATCATTTGTGTAAGACGATGGACTCATTTTGAAATCTGTTGATATAGTTTACATGAAGCCGAGACTCTGAAAGAAAACATGCTGGTCAGAAAAAGTACACTTGAAAACAAATTATATTGGACCTAGACTGCAACAGCTAAATGTACAGTGTGTTTGTGTGTGCGTGCGTGTGTGTGTGTGTGTGCGTGTGTGTGTGTGTGTGTGTGGGGGGGTGGGGGGGGGGTATTTAAATGCTAATCCCTTCCTGAGAGACCTTGCAGTGACCTTGATGTACTTGCTGTAGACCTATGGTAGGTGTGAAGACTCACATAAACTGATATCAGATCTGATGATACAAGTAGCATCTGATTCCAATTAAAGTTTCTGTGTCTCTCCTGCTCACTGAGGTGTGTGTGTGTGTGTGCGTGTGCGTGTGTGTGTGTGTGTGTGTGTGTGTGTGTGTGGGGGGGGGGGGGGTTCTCTGGAGACGCAGATCAAATCAACTGGAAAGAAACAAGTGTGTCGGAATGAATCCTGTTGTTTCGTGGGAGTTATTATTACACACATCTATACATTTGGCCATATGTCAAATCAAATTAAATCAAATCTAAGTAACAGTTGGGCGATGGAGGGTGTCTTTTATTTTATTTTCAAAGATGCTCGCAGACTAAGAATTTCATACACGTAAATATAAGATCAATAAAAATGTTATGAGACTTCAATAATAGTGCAGTCATTATCAGAGGTCCTGCCTCCTTCAGATGAAATGCTGGAGGTCCTCGCCCATAATGTGCCAAATCTCTGCCTTCACATTATCTTGTAGATGTTTGGAACACCACTTGAGCAAACAGAAGGTGGTGTGGTATTACATGGTTTATCATTCCTGGGATAAATTATCCAGTAGAGACAACAGTTGTGCATTGTCATGCTGTGAAAACCATTTTAATTTTTTACGCACAATCTTTTTCTAAATTTAATTAAAGTAAATGTATGTAGAATATTCCAGATGGAATGTTTTGACCAGTTTGGCAGCAGCTCTCAGCCAAGAAGTTCTAGAACATTTTACTCAGACGTCGTCATACCGATTGTGTTAATATACAGTATGTACTTTATGCAGTGTGTTTATACATACTGTAGTTCATAATACAAATTGTCCTTGTCTCACTTTGCCTCTTGACTGTGTTTTGAATCACACAACTTCTTGATAGTTAATTTGCCAGACCATGGGCTATACAGGAGAGTTGATCTTATCTTTATATATCAGCGAATTAATATTAAAGTTGAATGTTAGTTGAATTAGTTAGCAGGCATTGAAATGTCCAAATGTTTGCTTTTGACACACCTGTCAGGTCTCGCATGTAAACGGAAAATGCATTGCATTTATAGAGAGTTCAATACGGTATTGCCTCACAGTCACCCATTCACACACACATTAACACATACTGTACATATGCAAATTAACTTCAGACATACAAGGCACCATCTAACACATCATCAGCAGTAACGGTTAGGTGTCTTGGGACACCATGACACTATAGCCAGAAAGAAGCATGGATTGAACTAGGCTTGGCCTTGATGTTGGTAGGTTGGCAGCAATGTGATGCCAGAGCAAACTACTTCAAGAGGAAGAAGTACATTAGTTAATTATAAAACAGTTTCTTTGTGATGAAGTCGCAATTTAATGACAGAAATACGCAAGGTAGTACAACATGCTTAAAAGGCGAGACACATTAGCGCATGCAGGGGAAAGTTGCCTCATTTTCAACTAAATTATTCATATTAATATGCAACTTGGAGAACTTTTTTTTTAAATTGCCAGCCATTTAATTAATGCATTGTTAATGCCTACCATAATAAAATCATCCCAAAATGGGTGGTGTCAAGGAAGTAAAAGTAGACAGACAGACAGACAAAGTACAGTACATTCATGGCGTTACAGTCATACAGTATGTTATGAAAAACACCTTGCCAAATTAAATCAACATTATTTTGCTTCCCAGCAAATGTTTTTTTCTTTCTTTTGTTTGTTTTTGCCAGTTAAAGGAAGGGTTAGGTATTCTCCAGAACGCTTGCTAACTTCTCAAATCAAAACAATATCCGTCCGCAGCACCGCCCAACCCGCCCCACACATAGAAAAGCATTGTGAAGCAAAGCGTGGTACTACTGCTTTGTTGTTGCGAGCGGTGTTCGCCACTTTGTTTATGTCCTATGTACTGTACATAACCAGAGCTGTGTAGAAGTTTCAGATTCTTTTTCAACACACAGAGAATGGTAAGCTAGCGAAATGTGAAGAGATATTTGGTGAATTTGACAAAAAGTGCATTCGCTTACATTTAGCTTGCAATAGCTATACCTTGTACTATACAGCCTGACAATTCACACAAATTAGAAGAGAACTGGTGCAAATGGTCTAATGTCATTAACCTTGGCTGGTTATGGCATAATGCCATATAATACACAATGTGCAAAAGAGATTGAAATTGCTATAAAATAAAATGCTTAGATTGCAGTTTTTGCAAATAGGCAGTTACATGCATAATTGCTGGGCTCTGAATATCTGCTTCAAGATATGGCCAGGCTGTCACAAGGTAGAGCAGTGTGTGTCTATGTCATATGGTCGGTGTGCTTACAGATACCTAGACCATGCACACGCATATCCACACTCGTATGTGTGTGTCTGTGCGTGCGTGCGTGTGAGAGAGAGCACATTAGTTTTTATGCCAGAAAGCATATGAATAATGTAGGAGTAATATCTCATAAGAAGTATATTATACAGAGTGAACCAGTCTGAGCCCCTCCTGAACCCTATCACGGTGTATAATCATCACAGCCAACATGGAGGGAGAATGAGAGGGAGAGGAATGGAAATGAATGAAAACACCTCTCTTTGTCAACTAGGCTTCTACTATCTTCTGAGAACTTCTCCTTCCCGCTACTTGCCTGGTTCTCTGTGTTTCTGTGTAGCACACCGTCTGTCTCTTTAGGTACTGTATATGCATCTTACCTTTCAGTGTTATTGTCTCTCTCTCTCTCTCTCTCTCTCTCTCTCTCTCTCTCTCTCTCTCTCTCTCTCTCTCACTCTCTGTCTCTCTGTCTCTGTCAGGGTAATATTGATAAGCGAGTCACGCCGTTCAGCCATCTTCCTGATAAGATGAAAAACTGGCCTCGAATTCGCGATTGATTGTCACAACTACCCTCTCCCTTTCCACTCTAACGCTCAATCAGTTAAGTTTCCAGGTTGACACGACGTTTTTACATCTGAAGCTCTCCCACCTCTCCTCATTTGTATTTGTTTCGTAACTCCTCCCCCCGGTTTTCTTTCGCTCCTCATTGCATTGTCTGCTATATATCCATACTCTCGTTCTCTCATTCAGTTTGTCCACCTCTCTCTGCCTCAGATGAATAATGTTAATTGGTTGGTTTGGGGTCAACGCATTTGTTCACTGTCTTCAGTCCCCTGTGACAGACACCAACCATAGCGACACACTAATAATGGATGGCTTCTATATGGGCGCTCCTTCACTCTGGGCGTCAATTAGTCACACATATTTCCACTGATCTGACAGACATGATGATGCACACTTGTAGGAGGGTCAGTGTGACTGTCTGGCTGTCTGAATTAGACGCTGACAGGCAGTGAGTTCTGACTGGCAGATGGAGATCATGATCATTAGAAGGGTGAAAAAGCAAGATGACTAATTGGCCACTTTTTCCAAAAACTATGATTGTTAGCATTAAGATGCTAGAACAAGTAGCCTCCATCATCTAATTCCTCACAGAACAAATAACACTGTTAGCTTTGTGGCAAGTCTCAAATCTCTCCTTAAGCGTGTCCCGATGTGCTGATGTAATTCATATAGGCCTTGTGTCTGTCTAAGGGGACTATATCGAGGTTCATAGTATGTGTCAATCTGTCTCCCCACAGCTTTAAGTTAATTGGGTTTGAGCTGACAACTGAAGATGTGTGAGTGAACAAGAGTGTGCGTTACCCTAAATAATTGGGGCGTAGAACACATTTTGGTCTTTAATTTACATTACAATGATATATCTGGGTTAGTTGATTTAATCTCAAATGTTTGCTTTGATTACAGGTTATATATAATATATATGACACAGTTGTGCCATATATAAATCAAAGGATTAGTAAATGTGCACGGCACAAATAGCTTGTAGTGATTGTCATCAGGACAAACATTCACAGATAGCGATAGTTAGTAAAACCTCTTATCAAAACCCATTAATCAGATGAACTGATGAATCGATTGACCTCTATTCTGAATGAATTAAAGCGATTTAGGGTTTCTCTGAGAAACAACACATTTACATCTTCTCACACTGCACCTCTAGGGAACAGTTCTGATGCAAGATTACCATCCTTATCTTATAAATTTCTTAAAGAATTTGGGATTAATTAGGTCATATAAAGATTCCATATAGAATTAACACCAATTAACACATCTCTCAAAAGTGAGGACAATCTATTGGTGTCTTATTTGATGAACCAAGATAATCGGAAAGTTGTCGAACTTCACAAATAAATAGAAAGTTATTTGTTAACACTACATAGACATATTTGTTAGCTGTGGTACAGTTTAAGGAACTATAATAATATGTTGAAATATTCAGTGGAATTAGCACAAATGTCAGCATGCTTATTAGCAAGTGGGAGGTAGCAGGACCCATGCCGACATTCACCATGGAAGATTGTATTTTAATTGTCTGCTATACACTTTACAAACTACTGCATTACAGTTTTACACTGTAAATATGACATAAATGCATGAGTTAATACGACATATACTAAGGATTATATGTGATTACAGAGAGGTACGCCATGGGATTAGTCAGACTACCTTATTAAAAATAGTCGTACAGTAGTACATTTATAAATTAATGAAGTGTGTGTGTGTGTGTGGAGAAGGGGGATGGAGCGTTGTGATGGAACAGAATCCCACAAAAGATAGCATTGGCCTGTTGGAATGAATAGAAATCAGCAACAAATAATTCTGTATTGACAGGTAAATGTCATACTGTCATTTTTTCTACTGGAGAAACACCATTCTCATACCATATAGCGATAGCTCAGGCAGGCCATGAAGTCAATCCATCAGCCAATAGCCCAGCTGATCTCAACGAGCAGACTGCTCAGCTGACTGCTGCTAAGCATAATTGGCAAAAACCCAATGGAACCACATAAGGTCAAGGAGGTCCCAGAATAAAGCCATGTCGCCATATATAACTAACTGCGAATGGCAATTAATATCTTTGATTATAGTGGTCTGAAATGTACAGGAAATCTGATCTGAAATTAACCTTAGTATGTCCTCAATGATTTACATGAAGAAAAGTTCTAGAAACTAAACAAATAGCAAATACTGAACTTTCAATACGAGACACCAAGAGACTGTTTTAGTGCAATTATTTGAGTGTTGTTGACGCAAAAGCACTCATCACTGGCAATAAATCTGCATAGTTCTCCATTTATTCTTTGAGACAGACACTCCAGTAATTTCCAGGCGGTTCCATAACCAGTAGTGCTTGCATTAGACTGTCAGTGGGAGCCATGTATTTTCACAGGGAACTGACAGCTCTAAATGTTGACTTTAAACAGTTTAGCTTTCTAAAATGATGCAGCCTGGTGCACTCATTGTGTGAGTATCAATCTATTGACCTGTCTGTCTGTCTGTCTCTCTCTGTCTGTCTGTCTGTGGCTGTTTATGGGTGCAGCTCAGGTCTTAGTCATAGTACAGGGATTAGAACCTACGGTATGAGAGGATTTCACAGATACTGTAGGGTCTGGCTTCCTCTTTCCAGTGTGCGTGCGTGTGTGTGTGTGTGCGCGTGGTTGTGTACTTCAGAGGAGTTGGTACGTATGTGTATGACTTTCCTTGTCATAATCCCTTCAGGGTAAAGTGTGCGTGTGACAGCGTCTGTTGTCTACGATAGTAAAAGATAGAATACAGTCTTTACGAGCCTCAAAGGGCAAAGAATGTCTTGGCCTGTCGTATGCGTAGCTGGAGCTGAATTTGGTATGTCAACAACATATCATAACCTCAAAGGTTAAATAGTTGGAAGAAGGCTATGTGTGTGTGGGGCTGGAGTCGTACAGTATAAGTGAGCTGCAGGAAGAGCAGACTGTTTGCTTTTGCTTTGTGCTGCACCGACGTGTCAACAACAACATACTTGTCAACAGCAACAGACTTGTCAACAGCCATTTATTGGATCCTGGTCTAATATCATCATCATCATCATCATTATCTGCAGAAATGATCATCGTTCGTAATCAGTCTTTTGCGTTCAACAGAAATGTTCATGTTTGTTATGTGAGGGGCTGTGACAGTTCAATAATCATTACATTATTATAACAGCATTCGATTGGAATCACACAGATCAGACGTGCTGACATTTGCTGGTGCTTAGTTCCTTCCCAGTCAGAGACATACTGGACTGCATTGTGAACAAATATGTACTTTTATGAAGAAAAGAAAAGTATCACGACCCAGTCATGTGTTTTCGATAGAAGTGTCAAACAAGCAACACAACCTTCCTCTGAAAAATCAATCCAGAAATAAAGAAAGAAAGCTTGTGTCGCTGGCCTTCTTGGTCTAGTGGTGGCCTGTGTTTGATCCGCGCCGCGTGCCGTCATTAACCGGCCCACCTGCCCACGGCGCGACAGATGGGACCATGCTCACCTCACGCACCCCCAACTGACAGCTCAAGTCACACAGGCAGATGGCCGTCACCACGACAACCACAGCAGACCCTGCTTGACACTTGACACTTGACCAAACAGTTTCCATATGTTTCCATATGTGACTTTAACATGGTCAAACCGCACTGGGGCCAAGTTGTGGACTAGCATAAAAGTTATTAAGAAGTAGGCAGTCTTGCAGAGCCAGCCTTTATTACGTAAAGTCTGGGACACAGCTCTAAATGTCAAGACCCGCCTACTTGGAAGGAGAGTTATTTTGATTGACATGCAAAAAGGTAGGCAGAAATAATAGAGGTTGCGGGGAGATTGGCTCTCTTTGCTCTCCTCAGGAAGAGAAGACACTTCCGTGCACCCTTGACCTTGACATTGACCTTGACCTTAAGAGGAGATGATCCAGGTAAAGGTGTCTCTCTCTACGCTCTCTTACTTTAAAAATACAAAAATGTTACTTACGAAAAAAAAAATTCTGAAAGTAATCGTTCTGAAACTAACTTGTAAAAGCGCCATTCCAACCAATAAAAGTATGCTTTTGATACTCATGCGTTAATAAATAATACAGAAGGCAGGGATGATGTTGTATTATGGCAAAAAGGGGAAGGGTTGGTTATGTACAGCACAGCTCTTTAATGATACCTTTTGATAGCAGGTTGATATACAGTAGGAGGATTTCAATATGTTACATATTCTGATTGTGAAACTCAAACTTTACACATTTATGTCACCACAAACATTAAATACACACTTACACTCTCACACAAAACCAGAACATATTTATAAAAAAAAAAAATCGCATTTTATGTCTTCATAATGTTGTTTTGTGACATACAAATCCTCATGTCATATCTCATTCTATTTTTCTTTCGAGGTGACGTGTTTCAAGGTGCCTTGGGGTTGTTGTTGTCGTTGTTTGCTGCAAAGTTATGTCAGTTTAGTTTCATAAATACATATAAATTTTCTACAAACATTCTGACTTGTCTAAACTAAATATGTAAGTTCCCTATACAGGATGTCTATTGGGAATGCAGTTATCCAGTGAGCCCACATGCACAATACATAATCACCACTTAGGACACAGTATTCAGCTTGTTACTCTGGTTGGAAATCCTTTGCCAGTTTAAGTTTGTAGCTGCGGAATATGTTTGAACATTGCAACACATCTTGCATTTTTAAAAGCAGATTGCTGCAAGCACTTTATGTTTCTGACATACTAAAAGAATGTTGTTGTTTGTTTTCACATTTTAATCAAGTTCAATACATACTGCAGCATACATATTGTGAGAACAGATGTTTGGGTATTTGTATTAGAATGCAGCATTGAGACAGAATTTCTTTTTTATGTTTCACAAGGCCGTACGAATAAAATACTAACTAAATACATGTTTGAACCATGTATTGATATATTTTCCAACATTGCCAGAAGCTAGCTGATATGAAATCATTATTCTGTCTTTTCTAATTTTCCCTGTTTGCCCAGTAATACAGCTGGAATATGGTGGGGTATTCAGTGGGGGGCAGAGTGCCATGTATTCAAGTTAAACCAAACAAATATTTAGCCACCTTTTCTAACAACAGTTAGTCGGGTATTTCCGTTCGGGAGAAAAGACATTGAATATACATTGTAAACTATTTTCTCCTCCTGCTCATTCATTATGCATGCATGTGGTAAATACATTAATGATGTGATGATAATGAATAATTACTGATACACAGTAGCATGTGTATTTATATAGATCTACGGTGCATTTCGGCCAGTCAGCAATACTGTGTAATGTGTAATGCAAGGTATGTGTAGGTGATTCCCAGGATAGATGATCTAGGCACGACACACAGATGGCCTTTAATGTCTCGCACATTCTACACATTTGTTAGCATTAGTTTTATTCCCAAATATAAGCGGTTATGCTCGCCGACACTGATTACAGATGTGCAGCAGGTGCTGATGTAAATTTGTCTTGCATCCAAATTACGCCCTGGCAAATCTGAAAATATCCTAAGTATTCAAAATCATGCTTGACCGCGTCAATATGGATTCTTGATTTTCTTGAAGAAGAATTATGTGTGCAGTGTTGAATAGAAAGATGTTTGCGTCTGGACATTTTAAACTCAGAAGTCAGTATTTATCTCATGTCTGATGTGTCTTATATTAATTAAAGGACCCATTCCATGAAAACCAAGTATTTCTAGTTGTTTTTGGATTTAGCAATGTCGATGTGAGAAGTAGTAAGCCTTTCAAAGTGGACTATTATCTTCCTGGTCTGTATTGCCTAAAAAAGGGAGAGATGCAAGGAAACGTATGTTGTGTAGATTTCTGCACTAAGTTTGTTTGGTAACGCCCCTAGCGTTAGTAACGTAGTATACAAGGCAAGGAACTGATGTTGATCGCCAGTCCACAAACCGTAAGTAAAAGTTTAACATTTGCAGATGACCAAATCTGTCAATCTAGTTATTAATACAGTAACTGGCAGGTGACCATAGCATCATCAATAACTACATTATATTTATATAGGCTATTGTTTAGAAACAGTAAATGGATTAGAAATAGGCTGCATAAATAATGTGTTGATTTAAACCTAAAAATTGCTCATTGAGCGTGTCGCGTGTCATACAGAAATTGTATCCCCTGCCGGAAATGGATTGCCGTTTTGGTACCGCGAGTAATAATGCCTTTATCTGGGTCAGTGATCTGTCATACAAAACATTTAAAGTTATGTCCGTGATAATAACAAATATAGAATGTCTGTCTTGTTTAACCGAATATCACTTTGTGTTGTTGCTAGCAGCTAGCCACCTATCTATCATAACCCTGTACCGTAGTAGCAAGAACGGCTGCAGTTTTGTGCTATGTAACCCTTCATTCATAAATAAATACGTGCTTATGGGTACATGGCTGTTTAGCGGGCAAGGATGACTGCAATGTTGTGCTATGGTATAATTTAACCTTCATTCATGAAATGTGCTTAGTAGATATGATGGCTGGTTATCAAAACGTCCCATACCACCCCTGTTCCTTAACAGGGCTATGTGACTAACAGCTGCTGTGTTTATGTGGTTGACACGAACAACATCGAACTACATTCTGCCTCCCGTATCCTTTACTGTAATCTGGACGGCAAGGTGGAATTAATGCGCAACACCTTGAAAACACTGCTGAAAATAAACCACATGTGGTTCAAAACCCATAAAACTGTTCAAAACGTGTTTGAGTATTAGCAGTAAAGGAGTCATAGCCTCACGGCAACACAGATACATGGAAGTCGGGGCGGGGTGGGCAGTGGCTTGTTAAATTTAAAGCAACAGTCACTGAAATCTGACCGTTTTTCGAGAGTTGTGGTTGTGATCATGCTATTCCACATAATTTATGTGGTATTTTCACCTAAACTGGTCAACTACATTGCTTTGAGAAGTCAAGGAACTGTCAACAAGTGAAAAGGAGCATGACATGACTCCTTTAACCACAGATGGAAGCATGTTGACTGTTATTTAATGAAAAACATATGCATATGATTGTAGTGCAATCTACAGGACATCCTGGTTTTGAAAAGGTTATTTGTACAGCTCTCCCTTGCAGCCTCGCGTTACCAAAGCTGAGCTGAATGTGACAATGTGATGGCAAGGCTGGCTATGAGCACACAGACTACAATGGCCTGCTGATGGCAGTATATGGCTAAATGCTGCCTAATGCCAGAAACACATTCCACTGCTGCGTCCCGTGAAGGGGGCTACCGTCTTGCTCTTAGTCATCTCTCTGTGTGACATCGATGCTCTCGCGCACACACACACACACACACGCACACGCACACGCACACGCACACACGCACACGCACACGCACACACACGCACACAGACGCACATTATGATTCACTCCACTTTCAGCAACAACAGACAGATTGCAGTATGGGATAGGATTGGAGTAATCCAACATCGCAGGCCAGTGTGGGGGGGGGGGGGGGTCTCCATTAGATTAACTGTCATTACTCAACACACTAAATTGATTAGTCCACACCAGAGAGCCAGAGTATGTGTGCGTGTGTAAGCAGGGGAGGGGAGAGGAGAGGGGAGGTGTGTCTTAATCTTTCATGTCCCAGGGGAGGAATTAAAGTAAATTTGCTTGGCCGCTACTGGACTCTGGCTCATTAAATCACACTTTCATACTTCTACCTGGGTCCTGCTGCCTGTGTGTAAAACTAGTTCTAGTAGGTTCCATCTGTTTTCTTTACTATTGACATGAAACAGAATACAAATACTTTCCTTCCAATCAAACATAGTCAAGAGATCATCTTGATTTTTGTTGTATTTACTGTATATTAAGTTAACTTGCTAAATTAAATACATAAATGCCCTGGCCCTCCAAGAAGTAACCATCTGTTGCATTTGTTTTAGAAATATTTTAAAAATCCTCTTTTGAATATAAAATGGGTGTATACTGAGAATACTACACACTGTAGCAATGTCTATCTATCTATCTCAGTCTTAAATATCAAATAGTTATTGGAGAGAGACAGGCAGATAATCTCCCCCTACAATCCTCTGTCTCACTCTTCAGAAGAGAAACCCACCTCTCTGCTATAATGTACATAGCCTGGTGTAACCAGACCATATTCACAAAGTGAATATAGGGCCACACTCCATTGGGAAGTGTTCATAGTCGTATCCTCCTACTTGGCGTAGACCGCTGGTGAATTTTTAAACTATTGGACAACGCTAAACCAAGCATTGCTACAATAGTTTAGATCGCCTCATCTAGCTCTACCGCCATTTTGAAACACGCTTGACTGCAACAGCATCTCGCTAACCCACGCTGATTGGGCCGCCAGCAAGGTGGCTGTGCGTACGCTAATGCGAACAGGGTTTCCAGAGTGTAATCTCAGAGAAAAGAAATTGATCTGAGAGCAGTCGGGCGGAGCAAGATTATCCTATAGACACACACACATAAACTTGACCCTCCAAGTCCTGTCGAAGACATACATTTATTTACCAATATAACCCAAGCATAATGCATCGTTTCTCATTTGCGTCAACATCATTCGCCTCCTGCGCGCCTTGGGAAGAAATGATTTTGCCTCCCGCTTTGTGTTTATCTGCTTGATAAATGTGTGTGTACAATGCTGCATCAGTCTTTAGTGTGTGTGTGTGTGTGTGTGTGTGTGCGTGTGCGTGTGTGTGTGTGTGTGAGAGAGAGCTCCCTGCCATTCATCCTAAAGGGGTTTGGTTCGACATTAAATATTCAAGGCATTAATATTTGATATTGTGCTAACATTCTTTCAGTGATGATGCTGTAGTTTTTCTCAGGTGTCCTCGTTATGATGAGAACAAGCAATGCATCAAAGACTTTTGAATAAGTCTGTCACAAGGACCCTGTAAAGTACCTGTTTTCTGTTGTTTCTGCCTCTGTCTCTCCATCTCTTTATCTAATTTTTGTTGTCAGAGTGCCTACATAAAATTAATATTAAAACTGAACTTCTTATTCTTTTTTTTCTTCTCCCCCCCCAAACAGAATTTGTTTACTGTCGACACACAAACCCAGTTTGCAACGTTACATATTCTGTTGGTTTAGCCGTTGTTGTTTGTAGTGTCAGGGCCAGATAGCAAGGCAAATTACCCCTATTAGCCTGGATGGCTATCCAGTGTGGTGAACAATGCATCTCTCGCCCTTGCAGTGACCTTAAGCTGTGATTTGTTTGTCTGATATGTGCTAGTTGATATTCAGCTTCTGCTATCATCTTCACACACTGATTATATGATTGCTAAATTTAACAAGCTAATTAATGGCTTGGAGAGCTTGTTAATGAAGGTCCTAATTGAAAAACATCCTTGGCTGTTTAGTGGGTGAAGAGGCCATTGAGAATGCCATGTGGATATGTGCGAGAGAACAGAGAGGGACAGTCAATATGTTGTTATATTCCCATATCAATTAATTACTTTTATGGTATTGGTCAATGGAAATGTCCAAAAACCACAATAAATATTAATATTAATCCTAGGAGGAAATGCGACTACATTAAATTATTTATTAGATTTTAATGTCTGTGTCACAAATTAACCATGGATTTAATTAAAATGTTTAGGTGTTTGACAACAATTATTTCAGATTATTGTATTAAGGTTCAGAGCCAGCGTTTGAGAGAGCAGTGAGTTTAAAGTTAGCCAACTGTCTTTATACTGTACACTGATTATTTGCAACGAAGCTGCCCCTGCCCAGGTAATGTGGGAGCTGTCAATCAAATGGGAATCCACGCCTAGTCTCAGCCTCTTCCGTCCATTAGCACTACGTCACATAAGCAACTCTGCGCTGAACGTCTGATGCATAGTAAGTTCAACAGTGCTTTCTGAAATTTAGAAGCATATTTTCATTGGCTGTTAGCATTGTCACTCACAAACTCTGGGGTAGTCGCGGGTGTGCCAGGGTGTGCCTGTGCCACCCAAAGAGGCAGCTGGCACACCCAGAAATCCAATGCAGAAACAGAATACATTTTTGTTAAAGCCTCGCTAAAAGGTTTTGTACGAAACGTAGGTTATTATGGTTTAATTACTAATTATAATAGCCCAATTGTTTATTCTAAATTTCTTTAGTCCAAAAAAACTGCATCATCCATCCACAGGTAAAAAGTGTAGATTACGCACAACTTCGCTGACTGGGAGAAGTAGTAGCCGGTGTCGTGCCCAAAAGCTGTTGTCCGATAAAAAGTGATTGCCGTCCACATCTACAGCTGCTTTTATCTGGCTGAAACAATGAAAACCTGCAAATATAAGACTAATCCTACCTTTATGACAGTGGTAGTTAGTTTATGGATTATTTCTGCTCTGAGTCCTAGTTTATAATTGATCCATTCATTTTACCAGTTTAAAATGTGTGAATAAAATGCACTGTTTCATCACTTTTTATTGGACAATCACTTTTGTGCACGAGTCACGACACCAGTCAATACAACACCTTCAGCAGCTAATGCGACACTAGTTTAACTAAATGAAGAATAACTCCCCATTTACTTTGTATTTTGATTGCATTGCTTGATACAAGCTCTTCCGTGGTCGTCTCCTGTTCAACAGTGGACATGATAGGATAAAATCCAGAACAATCACCATGATCACTGCCGTTTTAAAGGAAACATACAGAGATTTTAGTTGAATTAATAAGATGCGCCGTTTTGCCTATTATTAATTTAGTTGATAAATAAATAATGATCGCATGTTGACGTTTAAAATAACTAAAGACTGGAAGGTCTTTTTTTTTTTGCTAAGCCAGGGTTCTCCAATCCTGATCCTAGAGGGCAGCTGTCCTGCATGTTTTAGATGTCTCCCTGCTCCAACACACCTGATTCTAATGAATGGGTCTTGATAATGAGCTATTCATTTGAATCAGCTGTGTCAGCTGTGTTTGCTGCAAAGCAAAGAACATTGGCTGCATCCGAATACTCAGTATAGACTACCTTTGGTGAAGTACCTACTACCAAACCCTTAGTCTAGTACGTTCTATGAGTAAGCGAGTGAGTAGTAGGGACACAATTCGGATATACTCAACTGCCATCTCACCTGTCCTTTGAC
>JAODUK010070849.1:0-16486 GCA_027564635.1 Typhlichthys eigenmanni
ATCTCAATCGGTACTCTGTAGTACCGACGTAATTCGGTCGGTACTCTTAAAAGTACCGAGTTCGGTACCCAACCCTAGTTATTTTGTTGTTATATGTATATTGTGTATAAAGTTGTGCGTCATAGTGTTGTTACATTTCCCGGTCCCGCCCAGTCCCACTGACCTTTTATTTTTTTTCTGTCCCGGCCCAATCCCGTTAATTATTTTGTTTCCCATCCCGCGGGAATCCCGAAAGAAATGTCAGTCTCTAATGTTAACACAAAATACTGATGGGATGCAAGTCCAATCGGTATTTTGTGTGAGCACACATCCTTTGCCTTCAAAATCGCATCAATTCTTACACATTTGCACAACTTGCACAGTACTGCCATTTGATAGTAATTGTCATTTGTATTTGACAATATGTCATAGTGTATATAGCTATTTATGAAATGACATTGACATTTGAGCCTGGAGCATGCTATGTATTTGTTTCATGTGCAATATTGTATTTCTGTGATTAGATGGTGTTGTGAGGGCACCAATTCATGTTCTGGAAAAGGCTAACTCAGACCTGGAGAGCCTTAGGTTGTCCATCTTTAAACTTCTGCAGCCAAAACTCCAATGTCAACTGGGTAAGGGCATTCACTAAGCACATACAATGTATGACCAACTGATATCTGAATTGAGCCAATAGGAGTTTGAACATGCCATGTGTATTTCAATTTGTTATACCATTTCCCTTGTATAGTATGATATTAAGTGTGTAGCATGAGGCGCATAGTCATGTGAAGTAGGGTATGGCCGATAGTCGACGCTATCGTCCATCGCCGATGGCTGACAGGCTTCACAATGTTTTGCAGACATAAAAAAAAAAAAACGACAAAGAAAAGTGGTGAAAAGGTGTTAAATTTGTAGACAAAGTTATAAATATCTAGTGAAACACTATGCTTTTTCGGGACGGATTTGCCTTCTTGGCTATAATTATATGCTGCTTGGCTTCTAGGCATGTAAGTTGGCAAGCAGCACAGCCGAACCATCTGACAGGATTGTCATAAAATTATAAATGTTTTAAATTATGTTTAACAAGCTTTTACCGTAGTCTACACCAGACCATACCAGACAGAAAATGCTTGAAATAGGCTGACATGTTTATTGGACATATTATTATATAGTATTATTTTTAAAACTATGTAAGAAAATGCATAAATTACATGCATTTCATATTCACAACATATGTTGTCTTAAGTAGGTTTGATTTATTTAGAGACTGTTGATACATCTATCTTTTGTTTCATCTACATGTTTTGTTTACTGTTCTGTTCTCATGTTACCTCAAAACCAGACTCATTGCTTGATTTTGCAGTAGATTTGCCTTTCACATGAGAGGCGAGCAGGACTGAGAGTGGGATGCCAATTACCATGTGAAAAGTCCTCTACCTTGTCAGATTGTCCTACTACCATAGCAAAAAAATATAATTTTGGATGTATAATTAATATCCATTGATAACCTTAAAAATACTTAAAAAATAGCGCAATGAGAGAAAATAATTTTTCGTCAAACAGACTTGGGACTGCTTGTTTGCATTCATTTTGAGTAGAATTGACTAGCTTACCCTTTGTCTTGAAACTGATTATGCAGTATAAAAATCTGATATCTGCCAGTTGACAGACCATTTTATTATGGGCCTTGCACTTGTAGTTTGTTAAATTGCAGAATTTTGCAGTTGCATAATTACAGAAGGCCTTATCTTGTATTGATTGAAATGCTATTATGTGTGAAGTAGATGCAATGTTGTAATACAATTACAATTTTCACTTCACATTTAGCTCAAAACTAGAATAGAGCCACTAAGCATTTTTATTGTTGGCAAAACGTAATGCAAAGTAATTTATAGAATGCATTTGTTCTCATTCAGGGAATTAACCCGTCACTATGAAGTCGGATTATGGCAACCAGTCTATTGCCTTCGCTTCTTTACTCAAACAAAACTGTGGAATAATATCACACTTTATTTATTTTATCAATGCGTGTGTGTCATTTTGCTGAGAAATGACAAGACGCGCAGAGCACACACAAATACTGTCATTTTCATGGATGGGTTAGGCATGACGCAGCAGTTACCTTTCTTGTGGGTGGCTCTTTTATGAAACCTCTGACGCGTGTCATTATATCCATGATGTCCGCCAAGGTATGAAAACTGTCCAACTGTTAGGTTATTTTGAATTCAGTCTCTGGCCGCTGTCTGTGAATTGCCATAATGTGGTTCCAAACTGTTCTTTCTTCTGCCTGCATTGTGTATCTTGTAGTAGCAATAAAGCTACAGTGTTCTTATTAGTATTCCAAATAGTAATTTTTCAAGTGTCTATTTTAAACATGAATATAGCAACAAACAATATATATTTTCTATATTAAGGATATAGTGGAATATTGTCCTTAGCAGGGTGTTGTAATGTAATCCGATCTCAACTTTTTTTTTTTTGTTTACCTAGTGCTGGTGCTACAGCATACAAGAACAATGTTCTTGTTTGGCTGAGAAGCTGGTGCTAGTGTGCCATCTAGCAGCAGAAAGTATAGAAAAAATACTATTCTACTGAATGTAATCAAGGCCAGAAAAAATTCCCAGATTGTACTGCTCAAAGGCAAAATAAAAATAAAACGGCGATATGAAACGAACCGTGGATTTGGTGAAACGTTACACTCCTACTAAATACATAGCTTTGCAAATGTAAATGAGAAATTGTAAAAGGACAAACAAGAAGAGAAGTATGGTAGTAATTTACTGCACGAACACATTTTAATACTCTAACCACATGTCTACTCTACACTTCGTGTCCACAAATCAAAGACAACGTGGAAAAGGCTGGCTGTGATTTATGTTAACTGATGTGCCACTACAATACCTTTATAAAACATTTAATATAAGCATAGGCTATGTACAACTCTAAGAATACCTCTTTAGTTGTGAACACAAACACCAAATGTTTGTGTTCATATTGACTTGTGTCCATTGACAGTGCAAAGGTGACATGCTGAAGCCCATCAGATGTCCTGCTAACCGCATGTTTGTTTCAGTATTTAGGCAAAGCCACATCCATGGAAGTATATGGTCTTACATTAAGCTTGAAAAGAGATTTGTTTTAAGGCAGAAGTGATGTCTTTCCCGTCTAGTATTCAGCAGCATTTCATGCAGGGGAACCGTAACAGTTTATGTCGCTGTTGAAAATGATTGAAGAAAAGTGTTTCTCGTGCAGGCTTAATGCACAACTGCTCGTTGCTCTGCTGCTCATGCAAACTTGTAAGCCCGAGCTATCTCCGTGATTTAGACATTATTTATCCTCGTAAACTAGCACCTGCGTCTTGCTGTCCCATGCATAAATCTTCATCAATGGTGCGTTGGAAAAGTAAACTTTTTTGTAAGCAGGGGCGGGTTTAGTAAGTGCAGAGTGAACATTTACGCTCAGTTAACTTTTTTTAACAGAATGGCATGATTCCTCAAGTGTTGTCAAACTCTTCGAAGCTGTTGGCTGCTTTTTGTTACCTGACTTTCATTTCACTGCTGTTTACATTTGTTGAACATAGAGTAAACTTGACACCATTCTGAATGCAGTCTTGTGATTCTCAGGTCAAAAGGAAACTCCGGTGTTTGCCATGCCCCTCCTTCTCAAGGATGACACATGGGCGGAGTCTCTCTTCCGGCTGACCTTTCAATGGGAGCATCAGTGCAGTAATTGTAAAAGTGCCACAAATATCAAGTAGGTGATGTCAAAGTTATATGCATCTTATTTCCACTTCCAGAAAAATGGAGTGTTAATTATACAGTTAATTGTATATTATAGCAACTCCATGAAGACTACTAATGTTGTACAAAAAATCTTAATCATCCTTTGACACCCGCGCACACACACACAGACACACCACTGCAGTGCCCACTGTCACAGGTTCAATGTGCTGATAATCATTATTATTATTACTCATTAAGTTATTACTCAAGTTATTTTATACACTTATACAGCAGTTGTACAAGTGTGACAACAGACTACCGGTATTTGTTTTAGTTGGCCCACCAACACAACTAGAACGTGTTGCCACGCAGCATTTAAACATCTACACGTTACCTTAGGGCAGCTACTGTATCGTGTAGCCTACATTTACCTTTCCATTTATTGCACAGTGAAATAATATTCTGTTGGCAGTTGCTTTGCTGATTCTGATGAGTTAATGTTGCTCCACGCTGTTTATATTCCATTAACGGTACATGCTACTAAGTGCTTGTACGGTAGCATAGCATTAGCATGCACAGTACTGTAGTTGGTGTATCCACGTTGATTAAACTATCCATAATTCTTGTTTGTTTGAGGTTATTAGTTAGAACCAGCGAGCGTCATAGAAGAATTATGACGCTTAAAACGCCTGTAACACAGTGATTTTTATTTTATTTTTTTCTCCCATACCGTAAATAGCAACATGTTGTGTTGATATGCTGTGGGGTTTGTTCGGTGCTCATATGTTCAGTCTGTATTAAATATGACCCGTAGCAGAGATTGAAGCTGTGGAAAATACCCGCTCCATTGGTACAGAATGTAACAACCCACAGTTATAGTAGACTACTAATGAATTTTTATTTTATGGTTACAGTTCTGATATCCATTGTCAGAAGAATATAAGAGAGAGCCAGTATTCTACATGATCCTACATTTTATTTTGATTTAAAATGCATAAGATTCCACTGCTTTTCTTTTTTACTTTTACTTTGATCCATTTTTTTATGTTACAATCTCAGGCTTTTGAAAAATTACACCACATAGTAGGCACGCTTTAGTAAGAATCATTGTTTTCATTGATGTAAAAAGGTTGTATTGTTAATGTTTACTACAGTTATTCAGCTTTTCTGCCCCTAGCCTAGATAAGAAAAGTTGTAGACTACCTCGTCATGCTATAGCCATGTTTGTCTTTGTATAAAGACCTAGAAGTTTAAGCCCTCAATTTTCTGTAAATTTTCCCCACGGTATCAAATATGGTATGGAATAGGACTGGGTGATTTGGCCTAAAAATAAAATCTCTATAATTTTCAGTATGATGGATGATAATGAGTGTAATTGATTTTCTTAATAATGACAATATTACTCAAACTGTTTATTAAAACTATAAACCATACTGTAGGCTAATAGGCCTATGCCCTAGGCTAGTATTAAATTCTGCATATTTCTCCTATCATACTATAGCCACAGACATACCCACTGAATATACAAGTTCTACAATAGGTGGTGTAGCCTATACAGTGAATTGAAATAACATGACCTAATAATAGGTTTAAGCTAATATAATTATTCTGAGCCAATTACAGAGCTAGTATAACAGTAAATGTGCTTTTATTGTCATACACATACTGTACATGTGACTACTATAATATTATGCCACATTTTTTCAAGTTTAAAAAAAGCATGATACTCGTGTTGGAAAATGAAAATATTGGCTACTGTAATCTGCACAGGCTAAACCTGAAATATGTGGAACATGCACATACTGTGTAGTACTAGTAGTAGTAATAATTATTACATTTCCAAGGGCCTTTCAAGATACCCAAGGACACTGTACAACATAGTTTAACAAAAAGCATTAATTACATAAAAACCAGAGCTAAATTAAAACCTGGCTAAGCCACGGGAAAAGAGCCTGAACAGATCAGTCTTCAGTCTGTTTTTAAAAATGATTAAAGAGTCTGAGTTGCAGGTTTCAGCAGGGACAGTTTAGGGGCAGCAACACTGAAAGCCCGGTCCCCCATAGTACAGAGTCTTGATTTTGGGACAGTGAGCAGACCTGAGTTTGAAGAGCGGAGACTACACGATGAGGTGTGTGAGTGAATGAGGTTGGAAAGTTGACTTGGTGATAGACTTGATGTGGGGCTCGAAGAAGAGAGTAGGGTCAAAGATAACTCCAAGGTTACGGACCTCCGAGGATAGGCAGATGGAACAGCTGTCAACAGACAAGACAAGGTCGCCAACTTAGTGGCTGGTGATCAGAAGCTGTCGGGGGAGGTCTGATGTCGATTTAACCAAATTCATGTAAGATACACAAACACACTAGCTAACAAAAAGCATGGAAAACTGGACATTTTAAGGAGAACAGATGCCTCAGCCGGGCATTGTATTATTGTTCCACGATTATGTTATGTTCCATTAAATTCATACAATAAATACGTCCATGGTGCACTGCATCATGCATGCTGCCCAAGCAGAAACTGAAACTTGTACAACATGTTAGCTTAATAGCCTACTGCACAATCAATGCAGTCAGTGCAATTCTTCTCAGAAATTGCATAGAGTAGAGAGAGGGGGGACTGAGCAGATAAAAGCATTTATTTGTGGTTTAGGCTATATTGTTACCTGCTGAATTTTTTTTTTTTTTTCTTCAGCACATTTGGATAATACTGTGATAATACTGTTAACTGAACATTTTGGTCACTATAATTGTGATATGAAATTGTCATACCATTTCATATCAATATTTTTATTTCATATTTGTGACTGTAAACAGTATTTAAGTATTCAACTCTGACTGCTTAGCAGAATTCTCTAATGCTTAGGGTTGTGGGATGTTGAGTTAAGGTGTTTAATTTACTAACGAGGTAATTAATTATATCCCCAGTAAGCATCTTTGAACAACTCTACCTGCTCCTTTTAATATTTGTAATTGTATGTTGCTTTGGGGGAAAGGTCTTCTAAATCACCTCATTGTAATGAAATGCTTCGCTACATCTCATCGCTACATATAACTAATAGGTATATTCCAAAGTGTATTGACCAGCCTTACAAATGATTTTCCTGCTTCCATTTCAGGGTTACCAAATCTCTTTCCACTTTCACAAACATTGTACCTGATTGGCATCCACTTCATGCAGCACACCTGGCACCTTGTAACACATGCTGTCAGAAAAACACCACCAGGACTATGGTATTGGAGAGGTAAGGCTCTATTTCAATCAGCTGTCTGTAAAGATCAAAGGGAGCATCCATGGTGCCTTGATTACATTTGTCTTATTTTTTCTATACTTTCTGCCACTAGATGGCACACTAGCACCAGCTTCTTAGCCAAACAAGAACACTGTTCTCATTGAACATGCACGCCAGCACTAGGTAAACAGAAGAGATTAAATCTGATTACGTTACAACACCCTGCTAAGGATAATATTCCACTATATCCTTACGTAGAAAATGGTAATGGTTTGCTGCTATATTCATGTTTAAAATGGACTACTCAAAAAAAAATCTACAATTTGGAATCCCATAATATCCCGGCTATTAACAGAGGTTAATACATTGATTTTGCAAATCGGCAGCTCATACGGTGGCTACTTTTTCTCTCATTGGGCTATTTTTTGTAGTATTTTTAAGGTAATCAAGGGATATTAATTATACATCCAAAATTGTATATTTTTGCTATGGTAGGACAATCTGACAAGGTAGAGGGCTTTTCACATGGGAAGTGGCATCCTGATCTCTGTCCTGCCTGCCTCTCATGTGAAAGGCAAGTATACTGCAGTGTCACTGAAGTGTCTGGTTTTGAGGAAACCATGAGAATAGAACAGTAAACAAACCATGTAGATGAACCAAACAATATATGTATTAACAGCATTGATGTAAGCTGTGTGTGTGTGTGTCTGTCAATACAATATCCATGATATCCACCAAGCAATGAAAACTGTCCGAAACTGCCAATTTATTTTGTCGGGCCGCTGTCTCTTGTGCCATCGCGGTAAGGCTCCAAACTGTTCGTTGTGCTTGTTTGCATTGTGTAACTCTTAGCTATGAAGCTACAGTGTTCTTCTCTTTAGTAATCCATATTATTGAAGTTAAAATTTGTCTAATTTAAACATGAATATTAGCAGCAAACAACTACTGTTTTCTATGTAAGGATATAGTGGAATAATCAACCTAATTTTTCTTTCTTTACATAGGCTGATCTTACACAGTTAGCATAGCATAGGGAATGCGTGGCACACGGATAGTGTTTTGCTGTGAAGTTAGTGCGCTTACTGTGACATCTAGTGGCAGAAGGTATATTAAAGTTAATTCTTAAACCGTTAACACCCCTAGGATCCATGTTATCAAGTTATGATAACATTGTTCAAATGTGTGTATTTTACAGAGTGGCTCCAATAATGGCACTGCACTTTGTGGAAGGGCTTCCTGACAATGATGTCAGCAGGTACGCCTTCAACTTCCAGGGAAACCACTACGCCGTCACATCGGTCATTCAGTACGATCAACGGATCAAGCACTTTGTATGCTGGATCCGTATGTCTGACGGTGGGTATGCCAACCAAACTGATCATGTTCTTCACACTCGCTGCTAAAGGATAAGCAGAAGTGTTGAGTCTCTAGTAATTAGGATCACGTAAAGTATTTGACTCAAGTCTCAGTTTAAGTCTTAATACAAATAGAAATACATTAACTCTCTGTAACCGAATGTCATATTAAGGAGGACATGAGAGTTTAATCTGCTTTTACCACTGGCAATTTGGTATGACATTTCAATTAAAGAACGTAATAAATTACATACTTACATATTAGACTAGGCTATTTTAAGTCATTATAAATTATATTAAACGAGAGCACTGTAAATGAAAGATTAATACTTCAGAGTACATTCTGTGACAGTGCAGTATGTTCCTTTCAAACAAACAGAAAGCACATTGTTTTTGTGTCTTTTCCATTGAAACATTATACTACTCTGCTGCAGCCCTTAACAGCTTGTTTGTTTGTTGGTGTTGACAACTATACTGTATATTTCCTATCAATGCAAGGACAGGAAAGTCATGTTTACACACTCCAAGGATTAGTCCGTATTGTAGTTTCTCTCTTATACTTGATTACTGGGGAGTGGATTACAGAGCGTTTAGGTTTCCCTAATAACATTGCGTTGCAGTTCTAAGGCTTCCATATCAGTTGCACTTTATCTGATATTGGCTGGATAGATAAAGCTTGTCAGTAAGAGTAAATCATTGTATGTTTAGGTATTTGTGATTTTTTTTTTTTTTTTTTTTGGACAACAAGAAAAATGGTAAATGACACTGGCAATGTCCTTTTTGTAATGGAAATGTAACAGATTTACTGTTAAAACAATACAAATCTTAGTTAAAATCTTTCCTAAAATGTTAGTTTTACCATAATTTTGACATGGATCATATTTTAAATGGCTTCATTTTTTATCCTGGTAATAATGGTAGGCTCATTCTACTGTATCTCTATGTACTATAATATGTCATTTTAAGATCACGTTTAACATTTTAGCCTCACTTAAGCACGAGACAGAACAGCTGCACATATTGGGAAACAGTTGAGCGAATGTTCCCCAGCTTCTCATTCCTTCCGGTGTCTTGGCCAGCCTGAAGCGTCCACGCTGCTCATGAGTCATGTCTTACATTCTGTGGCATCCTGTCTCTCCCTTACAGGGGCATGGCAGGAATTTGATGACTTGAAGCACCCTGCCACCCATGCCGAGCTGCCTGTTCCTGCCAAGGACATCCACATCGTCTTCTGGGAAGCGGGCAAGGAGGCCCGCGGCGGTTGTCCTTCTCCACCGCCGGGCCACGCCGTGACGGCCCCGTCGCCGGACCAGTCTTTCATGATTCCCCACGACGACACAGACATCGTGGGCGCCCTGTCCGTGTCGGCGGAGGCACACTGCGCCGCGGACGCCTCCATAGGCTCCACCACGTTGCTGGACACGTTCGAGGGCCTCACCCACTCCCAGATCGTCACGCTGACGCTGGTGGACGTGAAGGTGGACCCTGAGGGCAGGCTGCTGGGGGACAGCCCCATCGGTGTCCCCATCCGCTGCCCCGCCCCAGACACCTTCACCGCCACGCCCCCCGGCCACACCCCTGGGACCTCCGACGTGTCTGACGCTGACACGGCAGACGGCTCGTCCAGCGATCCCACATATGCACCTGTTGCCAGGGGAACGCGAGCTCGGTGCAAAGCCAAAGGCGCTAAAAGGGACAAGCGTGCAAGGTCTGTTGCGGCCAAAGCGGCCACGCGCAGCTCGCACAGTGCATCCGCACGACTCTGTAACCAAAGCACCGCGACCCCCCCCGCGCCGAGCATGCCGCCGGCTGCAGAAGCCCAACAGGGAGCATCGGCCGCGTTTCCCGGCAAGACCTCGCCCCCATCCGTTTCCCCAGGCAACCCAGAACTCCCGCAGCCACTGAACTACAGCGCCCGCTGGTCCTACCTAATCAGCAGGAACCCCCTGTACCAAATGCATTCCACCCTGGCTAAAGCCCCCCCTTCCCAGGCTCTCGCAGCACAGGCCACGCCCTCTCCCAGCCACTCCACCCCTAAGCCAGTGAGAAGGCCCTGCCCCCCTGTTTCTGCTGGCCCCAAACCCCAGCTCAGGTGCGAGGACGGCAAAGCCTTGCCTGCGAAGCCGGCGGAAATGTACGGTGCGTTCAACGCCAAGAACGGCCAAATGTTGACAATGGCGGCGGCTCAACGGCTTCCCCAAATGACGGTGCCCGCAGACCTCCCAGTGTCTCAGCCCGTTCTCTCTGGCTACCAGCCGCCGTCGCTCCCTCCCCCAGCGGAGACGCCGCTCCCCGCAGTTCCCTCCGCTAAGGGGCAGGGCGGCCAGTCGTGGAAGGTGCCCAGCGACCTGGGGCAGACGGAGGCACTGCGGCACAAACTGCTGAAGAAGCTGAAAGCCAAGAAGAAGAGGCTTGAGAAGCTGAACACGCTGCTGGGCTCCCAGGGAGGAGCCAGAGCGGACGCCACCCAGAAGCCCGACAGCACCGCTCTGAATTCCCCCCAGACGGTCTCCTCCAGCGGCCTAGACGCCTCCTCGTACGACGAGTTCTTTGCCGATCTGCTCTCCCCGGCGACACCGGTCAGCCGGCTGTCCCCAGACAGCACGGGTTTCCTGGAGATGATTGCATACGGGCAGGAGGCGGGCGACCCCTCGGGCATGCTGGCCTCCGGGGGAACGTCGCAGCTTGATATCCCTGCCAACAGAGATTTTTCGACCAATGGTGTCAACGTCCTGGAAGAGTTCATTTCTGGGGTGGCCGCACAGCAACAGACTGAAGATCTCAGCCTGTTCTTTTAGCTTGCGGGGGGGGGGGGTGATATGCAGGGGTTGGTTTGACGCTTTTGAATACATTCTGCAATGTTTCCCTGCAGTATGTTTAAAAAGTCTACTGGCACTTAACTAAAAACATGCAGAAATTATGTATTTGTTATTAGGTTCACCATTTATGATAATGGAATTACATATGCACTTTTTCATATGCCTTCATGTTCTTACTGGAAGGGATGTTTGTTTTAAAGAAATTACTTGAATTGTCTGAGTTGATGTGAATAAATTGTTTAATGTACTTCTGTGTGAATGCTTGAGACGTTGAAGGAAAACGTGTGTTTAGGGTTTTTTCATTGTATATCTAAGTTGTCTGAATAAATGCTTGTACAACTGAAATATTAAGGCTTCAGAATGTATTCTTGTTACAGCTGGGGTAACTTACATGCACTATGCAAAGGCTTTCAGTAGTTGTTAGACCCAACTTGTCACTAGTGGGCAATACCACACTGAATTTGTTTATTTCTCTGAAAGATAGTGAGGTTGCTTTAAGTAGGTTACCACTTTTCAAAGAATGTGGTTCCTTGAGTCTCAATGAAATTGTCAAAGGCAAGCCCTTCCCTACATATTACAATTGCTATTCATAAGGGCAATATTGGCCTAGGTTTGAAGTGCTGTTTATGGCTGTCAGTTATTTAACTACATTACGGTTGTATATCTCCTGAAGCACAATGTCATTGTAAAATGTGTTCCCATACCGGGAGTCGAACCCGGGCCGCCTGGGTGAAAACCAGGAATCCTAACCGCTAGACCATATGGGAGATACAAGCTACCGTGATATCAAAACATTTACTCATTTCCACTCCTAGAAACATAAACCACGCCTTATTCATTACGGAGTTGTCTTTACAAAATATATTTCGTCATCTATGATGTAAATTTGCTTCACTTCAGGCTCCTGCCACCGATGTAGTGATGTGCAATCGGGTGTCACCTACGGCATCCGTCAAAATAGACACAGGATCGACGCATATGCGAAGCAGAGCGGAGAGCAAGCATTGACTAGAGTGGCCACTATCGGAGCCTAAACGCGCCGCAGACGCACCCGATGGAACCCAATCATCACTGTACTTTAATTAGGCGTAGCCTTCTATTCTTAAAATGTAATGTGTAGCAAATGTTGGGTATCTTATATGCTATGCTACAGCTGGGCTTGAGCTGTTTTATTAAATTACGCTGACACACATAGCTTATGCTACTTAATAATTAAAACAAATTAGGCTATCAGGCAATTATGTTGTAATGGGCTCGTAACGCATCACAATACAAACATACAAAAAAAGGGGAAACCCAAAGTGTTTAAGTGTTTATGTGGGCGTGAAATGTGAAAGGTTTAGGTGATGGCGTCAAAAAAGGGAACATAGGTTCCTCCATATAATTCACGTCGTTACAGACGTGACTTTATAATTTCTCGCAATCATAGACCATTTGTTTTCCACAGCTCATGATGGATGCAGCAATAGTTGAACATATTTACCTTCTCGTCATTGTAACAGTCATCAGCGTTCTTCAGAATGGTGAGAATTACTAATATACTAATTGTTTCAAATGACCAGAGGTTGTAGGCTACACAGCACGCACATCTGCAGATTTAGTTTGATGTGCTTTTTTAGTTAACAATTAGTACTAGTTGTATGTCAGCATGCACCTGCAGATTTTGTTTTGATTTCATTGTTTGCTGTTTTTAAGTTTTCTTTGCCCAGAAGGTAGAGAGGGAAGGGATTGGGAAGTCATCCAATACACACGAACCAGCCTATGAACGCGTTGTCTGTGCCAAGTAAGTTCTATCTGTCCTTCAAATATATTAAACTATTAAACTAACATGAACATGGAATTGGCCTATACTGTATGATACATGGTAGGCAACTAGTGAAACAATTGATGTCTGTTAATTAACTGTGACCTTTGATGAGCATGATGTTCAATACATAATGTTTCCATTTTTTCTATCATACCCCACCCTTGTATTTCGCAGAAAGCGCAGATAGCCAGCACTTACTGTATAGGGCAACTGCCTATAGGCTATCATGACGGCTAGGCTGCTTGATGGTTAGCGTACATTGTGATGTGTAGGTCAAACTCAGCTCATTCATAGCAGTTGCTATAAAAAATAAGAATTGTAAGTCAAAAATTGCCTTACAATTCTTCATTGTGAAAAGATAACTACATGCGCCAGGCATAAAAGAGGAAGTAATAGTCTACTTCCCTGCTTTTAATTATACATTAAACTTAAATTTATGCAAATGATATGCAAATTCTGATTCAAATTTTACAAAAACTTTTTAAATAGTCTTTTTTTGTTGTTGACTGGTATGAACATTTTGGCATAGTTATACATACACATACACATTTTAATCTATTCAAAATTGTGATGTAATTCTGTAATATTAACTGTATAGAATGGGCTCAATTTTTCTTAGAATTTCATTACATATATTTATTTATTTATTTATTAAATTAAAAGACTAATTAAATAATTGTTGTATAGGGTTCAGAATATGGCTCAGTAAGAAACACTGTTATGTAATAAAAAAAATATTCAACAGTTTAATGTATAATTCTTACAATACAGCGCAATGGCTGTGGACCAAGGTTTTTGCAAGTCGTTGCCTCATAGGTATTTGTAATTGCTGAGAGCGTTATCGGCTTTCTTTACCAATGTAATAACTATGTTATCTGTGACTCATTGTAGTCGGAACTGCATGGACTCTTATCCCACCTTCCTGGCAGTAATGTGGTGTGGCGGCTTATGCCTCAAGCAAGGTAATCATTAGTCGAATTACATGCAGAGCCACAGCATGTACAATGCACAAGAAATATGTTTATTTAGTCATTTATTTATTGATTGTCAAGGTATTTAAGTACGTGAGTAATGACCAACAGATAATGTACACATCTAGTGAATGTTCATTTCTGTGCTATCACACAAACGCACAGTATATTAGGGTATACCTGTAGATTGACCAAGTAGACAACACAAACCAACACAACCAATTGAACTGCTCTTACAGTAAGAGCAGCTGTGTGTTTCGCTGAACGAGCACATGTTAAGGATAATCTTTGCCTCTTGTCATCAAGCCCCTGCTGCTTTTGCTGGGGTCATATACCTTGGGGTGCGGCAGAAGTACTTTGTGGGCTACATGGGGCAGACTTCTCAGAGGTAAATAAAACAATGCAGGGTGTTTATATGCATGAGAGTGGCCTCTGGCTTTACATGTTGTGATTCATGTGCAGCACTCTAGGCTACCTGTTTGGAAAACGCATCCTCTTCTTCCTGACCCTGATGTGCATTGTGGGTATCTTCAACTACCTTCTGGCACTTTACTTTAGCAATGAATATAATGAATATGTGGAGACCATCACCAACGCAGCCTCAGCTCTTCTCCTCATTCCATAGGCCTGTGTCTCTTATCAGATATTGGTAAATTGTTTAGACTGGATCTTCATTGCATTAAAATTAATTTAGCAAAACTATAATGTGTGTGATATTACCTTTATTCTACAAGTGTCTTTTTTTTTTTTTAAAACCCTTAACCATGTGTAAGTAAAATGTAATTGTCACAAAACAAAATTTGATGGATATCAATTTAGACATTCATACTAAAATAAAATAAGAAAAGAAGTACATAAATGTACACACACACTCCTTTGCAGCATTTTGTTAAAGCTTTTAGTGTCTAAACATAATGAGTAACTATACAAATACAAAAATATATTGACCATCATTAAATAATTCCAATTTAGTACAACTCTTGCAACATAATATTGTTATATTTGTAATGAGGCCATGTTCTTAACATGTGGCACATGTTGACATTATCATCATAGGTGCATATCGGACACAGACAAAACTCAAAATGCACTGCATATACAGACGAATTATCTCCTTTCTTTATGTAGACCAATAACCAGAATATTCCATGAGTGCATGAGTACATACAGTAGTAACTTACAGTCTAGATTTAAGAGGCTCTTGCAACAGTTCCTGTTCAAAGAATCCATTACAAGAGTGAACCAGCTGCTGTTTTATACTGTAGTGTCCATCTGAAGGAATGCCCTTTCAGAACTGGCAGGATGCTGATAACATTTTTTAAAGCCAGCGCTCTGTTAATGTAGCTTATTCTTGCAGAAAGCCTTTAATAAAAATCGAACAAAATAAAGATTGTCTTGCTCTCCATACCAATGACTCATGTCAGCTTCAACTGGAATGAGAAACATGCAAAAGAGAAGTTAGATTGACAAATACTGTTGACATTACAATCTGTCCAGGGAGGTTTTACCTTAAACATTCGTTTGCTGAAGCCAAACCAGTGTGGAAAGTCAAAAAGAGCATCAGAATAGTATTTCAGGGTGAAGCAAGTGTTTCTCCATACAGGTGTGATGTCAGTAGGTATAGCAGTTCTTTCTGACCATTTCTGCAATTCCTCATTTATGTCAATCTGAAAAGTAGTACAGGTCCAATTAACCACTAACAAGGGTAGATTACACTGTGCAATAACATGCATTCCCCATCCAGATATAACAGAAAATCTCATTTCTGTTTTTTATATACACGAGAGAGAGAGAGAGAGAGAGAGAGAGAGACCCCCTCCCCACGGTCAATCATTAACATCACAAACCAACTTTGAAGGGCAGGGTCAATCAAGTGATTGATACAAGCTAATCTACTGTACAAGCACAAAGTGTCATGGCTTGGGCTTTCATGGCTGCTTCTAGAGTGGCTCAGTAATACTTATTGTTGTTGTAACTCATGACAGTAGCAGCAGGATGAATTCAGAAGTGTGCATACAATCTATATTGAATGTCATTCAGCAAGACATTGCCACAAAACAAAACACGTTGCAAACAATACAAGGACTTAATCATTGAAAACAAGTCAAATTATTTAGACTGGCCCAGTCAATCACCTGACCTTAGCCCAATTTGTTAGGCATTTCACCTCCCAAAAAGGAGATTGAAGGAAGAAACCTCCCAAAACAAACAACTGAAACAATAGTGCATCACAGAAGAATGCAAATGTGATAGAATATTAATTTACTGTACATAAACTACTTAAACTACTATGTTTTACTAATTTTGCTTAGCTAAAGAAATGTGTGGTCGAATACAAAATGTGAGGTTTGGTTTCATTTTAATTTCATTTTAATTTCCAAAAATTATCCAGGAAATAAAAGCTAAAATCTCAAGTCTTTCTTGCTCTCAAACTAAGTGGTCTTCTTCAGTATAGCAAAAACAAACAACCTTGCTGTTCCAATTCTTTTGGAGGAGACAATATTGTGGCGTTACGTGCCCTCCGACCACGCTAGCCCAATGAACACACCTGGAAGCGAAGTACAACTCGTGTAGAATCCTGTTTATTGGTACAGAACCGGG